>NCQV01083648.1:0-27757 GCA_002740545.1 Lophocereus schottii
AGATGGATACTCTGGCTATACCCAGATTTCTATTGCTCCTGAAGATCAGGAGAATACTGCTTTTATCTATCCATTTGGAACCTATGCCTTTAGACGTATGCCTTTTGGACTGTGCAATGCCCTTGCTACCTTCCAGCATTGCATGATTTCTATTTTCTCGGATTTAGTGGAACACTGCTTGGAAATTTTCATGGATGACTTCTCTGTGTTTGGGTCTTCCTTTGATGACTATTTATCTAATCTGAGAAAAGTGTTGGAAAGGTGTAAGGAGAAAAGTTTGACTTTGAATTGGGAGAAATGCCATTTTATGGTTAGGAAGGGAATAGTCTTAGGCCATGTTATTTCTAAAGATGGAATTGAGGTCGACAAGGCTAAGACTGATTTGATTGTTAATCTTCTCCCTCCCACCTGTGTGAAAGAGGAAAGGCTTTTCTTGGACATGCTGGCTTCTATCGTCGATTCATTAAGGACTTTAGTAAGATTGCAAAGCCCTTGTCCAACTTGCTAGCTAAAGATGTGCCTTTTCATTTTTCTGATGAATGTTTTGAGGCATTTTCTAAGTTAAGGAAGCCTTAACTTCTGCTCCTATTCTTCATCCTCCCATCTGGGGAGAACCTTTTGAATTGATGTGTGACGCTTTTCATTACGCTGTTGGGGTTGTTTTAGGACAGTGTTTTGGCAAAAAACCCCATGTGATCTATTATGCTACTCACACTTCAAATGATGCCCAGCTGAACTATACTATGACTAAGAAAGAATTTTTGGCTGTGATCTTTGGGTTTGAGAAGTTTAGACCTTATCTGATTGGGTCTCATGTGATTGTCTATACTGAACACTATGCCCTTAAGCATCTTCTTTCTAAGAAGGATGCTAAGCCTAGACTTGTTAGATGAATATTGTTGTTACAAGAGTTTGATTGTGAAATTAGAGATAAGAAAGGTTCTAAAAACCTCGTAGCTAATCATTTATCTAGGATTCTATCTGATAAAGCAAGTGAGTCCACTTTTCTGAGTGCTGTCCTGATGAGCAGTTATATGTTTTCCACCCCGATCCTCGCTATACTGATATTATTAACTACCTAGTTGCTGGTAGGATTCCTGAGAGTTGGACCAAGAATGATAGGGATAGGTTCTTCCACCTTGTGAAGTTCTTTGTTTGGGATGATCCTTATTTGTTTAAGTACTGTTCTGACCAAATATTTAGGAGGTGTATTCCTGACCATGAGGTGAGAAGTGTCCTTTCTTTCTGTCATGACCAGGCATGTAGGGGGCATTTTAGTGGTAGGAAGACTGCAGACAAAGTTCTTCAATGTGGTTTCTATTGGCCTACTCTATTTAGGGATGCTTTTGAGTACTGTAAGAGTTGCCCAAGGTGCCAGCAGTTGGGTTGAATCAGCAAGTGGGATATGCTGCCACTGAGCCCTATCATTGTCGGGGAGATTTTTAATGTGTGGGGTATAGACTTTATGGGGCCACCTCCTTCTTCTTTCGGGAATGAGTATATTTTGCTACCTGTGTACTATGTGTGTAAATGGGTTGAAGCCATCCCTTCTAGGGCTAATGATGCTAAGGTTATTGTAAAGTTCTTAAAGGAGAACATCTTTGCTAGATTTCGCATGCCCCGTGCTATTATTAGTGATTAGGGTACCCATTTCAATAATAGGTTTTTTGATGCCTTACTGAAGAGGTATTCCATTGTCCATAGACTTGCTACCCCTTATCATCCCCAAACCAGTGGTCAGGTTGAGGTGTCCAATCGCCAAATTAAGTAGATTCTTGAAAAGACCGTGAGCAGGAATAGAAAGGACTGGGCTGATAAACTCGTAGATGCTCTTTGGGCTTATAGGACAGCTTTCAAAACTCCCTTAGGTATGTCACCTTATAGGGTTGTTTATGGCAAGCCTTGTCATCTTCTTATGGAAATAGAGCATAGAGCTTGGTGGGCTATTAAGAAACTGAACTATGACTTGACTGAGGCTGGTGAAGAGCGTAGACTACAACTAAATGAGCTTGATGAGATTAGAGCTGAGGCTTATGAGAGTGCTTGTTCTTATAAAGAAAGGGCAAAGTTGTTTTATGATAGGCGTATCCTTCGAAAAGAGTTTGCTCCGGGAATGAAAGTGCTCTTGTATAACTCTAGGTCCATTTGTTTCTAGGGAAGTTAAGTTCCCCATGGACTGGTCGTTACATTGTCTCACGTGTTTTCCCTTATGGTGCAGTCAAAATTCAAGACCCTGACAGTGGTGCTACTTATAAGGTGAATGGCCAAAGATTGAAACAATTTCTGGAGTTGCTTAGCAAGGAAGAAGTGGAGTGTCTGATACTCCGCGAGCCAAATCCTACTCAATGATGTGTTGAAATGATAGCTCGGGTGTACTTAGCACCCGACTTGGTTTGCTCAGAACTTCTTTTCATCCCTTCTCTCTTTTACTCTTTTTCTCTTTTTCCCTTTTTCTTTTCTTTTGTATAGTTGGTTTTTTTTGTTCTTCTTTTTGTATGTATGTTGATTATTTGATTTTGAGTCGTGTCTTTGTGAGCCTTGTTTTTGTTTGTTTTCTTTTTAGTTTTATTTTGTGGTTTTATGTTTCTTTTTACTCCCGATGAGGACATTGCTCGAAATAAGTGTGGGGGCGGGGAAATTTTGAAAAGAAAACCAAAAAAACAAAAATTAAAAAAAAGAAAATTCAAAAAGATTTTTTTTAGGGAAGCCTTGTACTATTCTGATTAGCATAAATGTCCTGTACGTTGATTTTTAGCCTGTATGTATGCATGATGTGCATACCAGGTCTCCATCTTCAGTGTGTCATTCTTAGCCCTAATTCTAACCCCATCTGTTCATTATCACTATGTGATCTAATCCCTATTTCTTTCATCCTCATTGTCTTAAGGTATTAGTTTTCCATGATCAGCTCTACCACTTGTTTTAGACAAAATTACTTCGATTGAGGTTTTAAAAAAAAAAACAAAACAGAAATGATGAAAAAAAAAATGAAAAAAAGAAGAGAGAATAGAAAAAGGAAATGAAATAAACTTTGGAATAACAAATAACCCTTTGAGGCACACGCTACTGGTGGTACCCTTTGAAGCAATATTGCTACTGGGAAAGCTTGCTTCTAATATTTATAATTCAATAATGTAATTTGTGTCAGTCAAGTGGGGTTGAGTTTGATTCTGGTAAACCTAAGCCGTAGGATGATGAGACACTTACACATGAGCACAGGGACGGATTCAAAGCTTTAGTGTACGAGTGGGGTGAAAACTTAGTGCTTTGATGTCATTGACGGGATAAAGAGTCTTAATGAGTACATTTTGTTTACATGCAGGCTTATATTTTTGTTACATGGGTGATTTAGTTGATTAGAATGTGTATATATCTTTCTCCAGTTTTGTACACATTATTTTAACCAAAAAAAAAACAAGAAGAAAAGATTTTCGAGTTAGGATTTTATTTTCATTTTTTTTTAGTTTTGTTTTACTCGAGGACGAGCAAAACTTAGGTGTGGGGGTATTTGTTCAATCTGAAATTATTATATTTTTATACCCTTCATTACCTAATATTTGCTTGAAATAAATTATTAATTTAGGATTTTAATATCATTTTATCTGTTTTGTAGGAATTTGAGAAATTTGAAGAATAAATGAATTGCTTTGAAAAAGAGAGAGAAAGTTTGAGCATAAGCTTTGAATCAAGAAGGGAGGAGAGGAAAGCTCGGTCCAGTTCGCGAAGCCCAGATGTGCAGCCCCTCTCCCAGCCGAGACTCCCTCTCTTTCCCCCCAACTCACTTAATTTTCCCATGTGCCAGGCACATGACTCACAGTCCCTCCCCTTTCTCTTGTTCCTCCTCTTTCATTCCTCCTACCTAGAAGCCACGAACAGAGCCACGAACAGGGCAGCCTCCCCCCTCTTCTTCAACCTTTCATCTTCCTCCATCATCATGGCATTTGTTTCTCACTCCTCCATCATTCACTTCAACCCAACCGCTACCCATTCCCCCAGCTTTTCTTCTTCTTCTTCTTCCTTGTGCCCACACCGGTTCAATGTCCAGAAGAACGTCAGGCAAAGGAACCCGATTCATCTCCCTTCCCCCATAACTCGGCCATTTCATTTTCTCTCTCTTCCTTCATCACCCATCATCATCACCATCATAATCCCGTCAATTTCTGAAGAGTTGTTGCAGCAATGAATGAGGGCGACTAAAGGGGCTCGAGGCTACGTTTTATGGACGGCGAAAAGCAGAACATAGAGATGGGGAGAGTTAGCCTAGTTCCTTTTGCAATGTTTATACAATTCCGAATTCATCTATAGCCATCGAGCGTTTATGTAATTGACTCAGTTTTGTTTGAATCGAAATAATAATCAAATTTCGAGATGAAATTGTGAGTTGGTTGGTTCAAATTTGCGTTTTTACAACAAAAAATCATCAGCGTAGAGTAGGGGTTCTCAAAGTTGGAATATTCTCATGCTATTGTTCAAATTAAGCAAGATTTCTGGGCTTCGTGGTTTGCTCTGTTCTCTTCAATTTAGTACCCTATTCTCAAAGGCTGCATAATGCACTCTTCAATTCTGATTGGAATTCAGGAAAGTGTTGGATGCTCTACATTTCATCACTTGAGTGTTTTTCTTACTCGTTCGGGTTAATTCTATTATCATATGCATGTCACGTGTTAATTTACGTTACAAGTTTGCAAATTATAGGGCTATCTAGCAAATTTCATTTAGTTAAGTAGTAACTTAATTTTACAACCATCCCTGAGGACGACACGCGAAGTGTAACAACGACCGTACGCTTGCTGTAATTCATAACACACCCCATGGGCGCATACTTGGATGGTCGATAAATCCATTCTTTAAGAACTCCCCTAACTGAATCTTCAGTTCTTTAAGCTCAATTGGGGCCATACAATATGGGATTTTGGGAGATAGGTTGGGCACCAGAGATTAATTCAATCTCAAAACCAATTTCTCTTTTTAGAACAGTCCCGGTAACTTTTCAGGAGAGCATATCTGAGTTCACAAACTATAGGGATATCTTTTGCTTTTTCTTTCTTAGGTTGAATGTTAATAGCATAAACTAATACATAATATATCCTTGACATAAGAGCTCACTTGTTTTCATAACAAAATTTAAAGGACAAGGTTTCTTTTTGCCTTTCTTTGCCCATGGAACATATTTCTCTCCCTTGTTCATCTCTTGAAATAACCTTAGGATCCCCACAATCTATCTTGACCTCATAAGTGCATAATTAGCTCATTTCCAGAATGATATCAAAGTCTGACGAGTCAAATGGAATCAGAACTCTAGGGAATACTATCCCACCAATAGTAATTGGGACAAATTTATAAGAGATAGAGCACTAAACTCTAGAGTTATTAGGTAACATGATTCCGTAATTGGTTTCTGCCTCCTTCTTCTAAAGGTTCACATGTATGGCAGATCGTGTGAATATAAACGAATGAGAGGCAACTGAATTAATCAATACACAAAATGACTTTGAAATTGAAAGAGAGTTCCCGTAACTACTGTACCAAAGGTGGCGGCTTCTTTCTTACTCAACATATAGGTCCTTTCTACAGCTGTGGACCTTGAAGGTTAAAGCCCTTCCTATAGCCTTCAGCCTTCAGGAGCAGGCAGCAATGAAGTGCTCCGGACACCCGTACCACGTGCATTTGTTAGTTCCCACTTGGCAATCTGGAGTGGTGTAGTTAGTTCTTTCACAAATCTGCTCCAAGTGAAGTCAGGCCCTAAGAGCCTATTCTTAACAGTGTTCCACCAAATATCAGCTTCACCAGTTAGATAAAATATTTTAATGTTCACCTTTGTATCCCTTGGAAACTCTACTACGGGATGATTTTCTCCATTCCTTGAATCCATTCTTTAAGTTCCACTGGGTCATACTTTCCACTCTAGAGTTCTTTAGTCTGAATCAGCTGAAGGCGTTTTTCTAAGGGGTAGTAACCCATCAAAATTTCGCACTGACGTAATCCAAATGCATGGCAAAAATTTTGATTGTCAAACTTAAGCGTTATGCAAGTGATCTTTCGAAGGTAACTTAGATTGAATCAACCAAAAAGGGAGACACATTGCATTCCCCTTAGCAATGGATTCCACAAGTTGGACAACAATGAACTGATATACAAAGCGTAGTTAAGATCTACCTTCTGTTCAGGCGTGTTACAAAATTATCATCTATTGATATAGGTGCAACCCAATCATAATCCAGCTACTAGTAGCAATTGGGGTCTTAAAAACAGGAAAAGGTGACCAGAACTAATAAAGAAGTAACATGAGAGTGAATGATGATGCAATTGGATGGGAAGATGCCATGAAGACAAAAAGCCCCTTGTCAAAGTGAGGAATATCGAGACAGTTGATGTTGCTAATCCAACAAAGGCAATGGTAAATGGTATATTACCAAAAAGTGTAGCGAAATACTTTCAAGAGTAATGCCTATTTCACAGATTGAGCTGAAGTCAATGGAGTGCTTGCATGAGTTTAGGCAATTTAAGCAAGTCCTAAATTACAGTGGATTGAAGCAAAACGTCTCTCTAAAGTGTCCTTGGTTTCTCTTCTATAGAATACATGAACCCAAGAAATGCACAAAATGACACCTATATGATAAGGAAACATATCCCCAAAATAGCAGATATCCACTAGCTTGGACAGTCCGTACCATCAGACTTCTAAGCTGAATTTCATTGACCAAATGGTCTCCAAATGTGCTGCAACTTGGGTCATTAGAAAGCTTACTGTCTGTACTTTGACATAGACTAATCAAAATGTCCCTATCTAATGGAATGCATAGGCTGCAAGTGGACTAAACTCAGACCCCGTGCATTGAAATTATGCCCAGTTTGCAAACTTTGACTGGTCTAGTAATTTTGACTGATCCTAGCAATTTTGACTGGCCGAATGACGTCTAACCTGCTTGAAACTTGTTTCACCTGAAGGATATCTCTCTACCCATAAAATCAGGATAGAAAACCCCTTGATAAATCATGCTGATCATGGACAAAAGTTACCTCAAAGTCGGAACTTATGCACTGATCAAAACTGCAAAGTTGATTGAACTTGCGTATTCTGCCCATACTTAGTTTTTCCTTTGCATTTAACCTCAAAATAAGTCGAGGGCCCTTTCTAAGACACATTTGTAACAGGCCCCAATCCTAGGGCTAGGAGTGTTAGTGATTCTTAAATTCCTGGGGCGAAACGAACAGAATTTCACCTAAAAACTAACCATTTCCCAGGATTAAAGCCTTACATCAAATCCCCTACAATGAATAAAAGTATAAAAGGATATCAAATCTAACTCAATGGCTACACACTAGAGACCTTAACTCTATAGGCCACACGGTTGGAGTACTAGGGTTTACATCCCAAAAATAAACAATTCTAGCTAAAAGGACAACACACCAATCAGATGGGTGGCTCATATGGCCATACGGAGCGACTTCTGGACATTGTGGCCATACATACCTAAACGCATTGGAGGCACCTTTAACTTGTTGTTCGAAATCACCCTCAAATATGATGCTTGAGATCAAACTATATGCACATTATATGGATCCATTTGACAAAGAAGAATATACGACTAGAATATGTGAGAGATAAGCAGATATTATTGTTGTCACAAATCTCCAATGATATCATAATAATTCTTACTGACCAACTTTCTGGATCTCCTAACTCCACTTTGATGCTTCATATCCCATCAAGAAAATCTCAACCTAGCTCTGATACCAAATCTGTCATGGCCCCAAATTAAACATGTTTCACTGTTTGTATTTTTCTTAAAAAATCCTTCAATGAGAATCTAATACATCCAATGATAGGGCCGTTACAGCCGTCCAAGAGGACTAGGCTTGAAATATGAGTGCTATAAATAAGACAGTCAAGAATTGCTTCAATGATACACAAATTGCTGATCAAATGCTATATAATCAACTCTTAATCAACATAAGGTTTATACACCCTAGTAAAATAATTCACCATATAAGCTATATCTCCATCCACTGAAGATTTTAATATACAGCTTCAAAAATATGTCTGTACTATATCATGGTTGATCCACCCAGATTTCCTTGCCCAACTTATTCTCTTCCGCTGGTTTGCTAGCATGAAGGCGATTCTCTGAGCATTTGCGAAAAACCAAACATGAAAAACATTTCGAACTGTGAGCCGAAGCTCAGTACATGCATTTCTGTATTGTTAAATGATCATTGAAGCACTAATTTGGGCGCACTTTGCAATTCATTTAAGATCAAAACAGGGAATGAGATGAATATAAAACTGCATTGCTAATTATTATCTGATAGTGAACCCTTTGATACCGTTACGATCTATGAATAGGTGTTCACCTGCCGAGCTGATCGGGGGACCTGGCCTGAAGCCACGCGGGTAATTGAAGGGCGAATGACCTATAGATGATAACTGGTGGGATCACCAATTAAATGATAAATCACTGTGCAGACTGATTCATTGATGCACTTACCGAAACATGATAATTTTGATAAATACGCTCTGATTTCTAAAGATACAGGCAATGAACGTACCTGAAGTTTTTAAAATAATATTTCACTTGATAATATTTATGCACAAAGAAAATGATAGAATAGGCCCCGATTCTGCTAAAGGAATTTAATTATAGCTAAATGCGGTTAGTAAATAATATTTACTCCTGTAATTCGTAACTTTAATGAAAATTGATTAATTAAAAAGATTCCATAATTCCGACAATTCAATATGAGATAAGTTGCAACAAAATAATTTAAAAAATAAATCAATTAGGATTATTGAACTTGAAATACAACAAACTAAAACAAAATAAACCAAATTGGAATGATTGAGGTGATAATGAAGAGATTTTAGTTGATATAAATGGAATATGGGTTTCTGATATTTCTGAAATAGATAATAGAAGTCTAAAATGGATAATAGGAGGTTTAATGCCATGAGGGGTGTTGTGAGGTTCATAAAAGGTCAAATAATACCAACTTGGTTCGATGGACACTGATTTTGAGTCATTATTCTGCACACTTCTCAAATTTCATTTTCATGCCCATTTAACTTGATTTTCAACCCAAGTAAGCTTTTATGCATAATCAAACTTATTGAACTCACTAAACTTGGTGATTGCTTTGCGATACCCATAATTAGATTGAAACTTCTAATGCTAAATCCAAATGTCATGATTTCTTTCTTCCGCCATATTACCGATTGATGGCCGACTTTGAAAAATCGATATCTTTCACTCCCGACCTCCAATTGAGATATAAAACCCCAATATGAAAAGACAACAAAGTCCTCTAAAACTTTCATTGAGGACAAAAAATATGATTCACATAGTAAGGCTCCTAAAATTGGGCTAGAACACAACCGTGCACAACTTTGGTGCAATCTGCGCAGTCCCGAACACAACTTTTTCCACAGAACTCGGATTAAGGTGATTCAAAAGGAATTTGAACGATAACTCATTGACGTATCCACGCACTAAAAATCACAATTTTTCAATTGCCCAATCAATACCAGTTTTGTTTTGTGAAGTCCACTATTCAAGTCAGCTCCCAGTTTCGATGTATTCCACACAGTCTTCAGTAAATTGGTCATAATTTTGTCCACACAACTCAAAATTAAGTAATTTCAAAGCCCGTTGAAAGCTAACGCATTGAGCTATCAATACACTTGAAATCATGATTTGGGGATGTGCCAATCAGTACCAGTTTATTCCCAAAATGACCCCTATTTTTGACTCTGTTTACAGAATAATAGCTTATATTTGCAATATTTTCTTCACATAATCCCCCACTAAAATCACTCTTTAACTCATCCAAAACCACACCAACATTACCATAATCATTTACAATGATAAGGATTATCAAATCAATTACAAAATAATTCAAATCCATCACTTCAAACTTAAACTAGCATGATCGTGAACAATCTCAACTCCCACATGTTTTATGCTTAATCAACACTTAAACACTTCAAATATAGCTCTTAATCTTATCAAAATATCATGATCAATAAGAAAAGCCAATAAAAATAAGAATCAAAAACAGAAATCGGCATGATAGGGATTGAAATTTACTCACCTTGTGCTTGAATATATGGAGATGGAGGTGGTGTTTGGTGGTTGTGGGAGCTGGGGATGGTGGCTAGTGGCCGGAGGTCGCTGGCAGTGGTGGCACCCACTAAGAACAGCAGCAAACTTGGGTTGAACATAGGCTGGGTAGCCGTGGGGTGGAGGAGGAGAAGAGGAAAGAAAGCCTTGTGTTTGTTTACTTGGTTGAAAATGATTTTGTAATTTACTTGGATGATATAAAGCCTCCAAAAACTAGAATTTTTTATTAATTATAATTAGCCTAATGATGGTAATTGGCTAAGTAAAGAGGGGTGTAACCTTATTGAGCCAAAATTGGGCCCAATTGAGTTGGGCTTGAAATTAGAACACTCCATTGCGATAAAATTTTTGTGTAGCTTGGAATTTTTTTTTCAATAATGTTATGAAAAATAATGAAATCTTTTAAATCATAATTATCGATTTTTCTAAAAATTTTCGGTAAATGAAACCCGAATTGTAAAGTGGAGCCCAAAATGAATTCTCCCATCCAGGATAATTAAATGAGATAATTGAATGTGGAAAATTAATACCATGACTTATTTAAATAGATAAACATGATTTAGGGTTAGGTTATTACAGCCTTCCCCCCCTTAAAGAGTTTCGTCTTCGAAACTTATGAACTTTGCCACACACGCAAGGCTATCTCAAATAACTACGGGTGCTTTGCTTACACTTCGTGCTCAGCTTCCCAAGTAGCTTATGAGGAGGTATGAGTTTCTCAAAGTAATTTGATTAGAAAGATCTGCTTGATGCTTAACTGCTTAATCTTGTGATATAATATCAGGACTAGGTGCTCGTGAAACACAAGACCCTAGATGACCGCAATGGGTTTGACTATGACAGCGTAGTCAGAATCTGAAACGTATTGCCTAAGTTATGAGGCAAGGAGCACGTTATGCACGTGTTTGAGCTATATAGACAGATCTAGTAGACAAACCATGGGATTCAACCTTCTAATAAACTGATAAGGTCCAATAGATCCTGGCCTCAATTTAGTACCTAGTTCAACCTCCTTACACCCTCAATTAGTGAAACTTTCTGGAAAAAAACTTATCATATATATAAAATTCTAAGAATCTCCTTCTCTTTTTAAGATGGCTTTTCTGTCAGTTCAATTGTATGATTTCAAGAGTTTTCTGACATATGTCACCATATTGAATGTTGGGGAAGATCTTCATAACCTAGTAGATGATTTTGTTGTCAACGTCTACTGTCATTTTATCCTGATGTTTCATGTTAATTTCTCTGCTAGCACTATCACAACACCGACCGCTGGGAGTTCCATGCTTTCCTTAATTGCAAATGTTGGTTATAGGTCATGAAGTACCACAGGCTCCAACTTAGAAGAGTTGGATCCATTGATATTTTTAAGTGCTTACCCATTCGTCTCAGGATGATAAGAACTACTAAAATTCAATCTAATTCCAAAGGCTCTTTAAAGTGCTTGCCAAAACAGACTTGAAATCTCTGATGTCTATCAGACACTACATCTGAGGGAAACCAATGACAAAGTCGATTGAAATTCAATCCCTTTCTTAAGATTTTGTTTTATTCTTTGGAGCTCAAGATCACTATCCTGATCCACTCTAGTTTTCTCCATGAAGGAGGGCTGGTAAATGCCAGCAATTGAACATTCACCTTCCTGTGCGACACTAATTGAATGCCTAAGTCCTCAAGCTCTCTTAAGAGATTCAACTAAGCAATCACTATAGTGCTCAAGGGATGTCGTGCCTTCCTATTCAGGGCATCTGCCACAATGTTTTCAGTTCTTGGTTGACATTGGATCTGCCACAACTGATGTTTCATGTAGATTGAGCTTTTTCTGAATGAAGATATACTTCAAGCTTTGGTGATTAGCATTGATTTTGCATGATACTTCATATATGTAATGTCTCCAAATTTTCAGTACAAATACTATAACTGCTAACTCCAGATCATGGGTAGGGTAAGTCTTCTCATAAGACTTGAGTTGCTGGGAGGCATAAGCTGCCAATTTATCTTCTTGCTAACTTTGTAGTTTCCCTCAATCTATCGGTCAGGGAAGACAATATTTGACAAACCCATCCTGAAACTCGATAATTTGCTACTGAACCCAAAACGTTTCTAGTCTCAATGTATTGGTGGGTATTGGGCACCTTATAACTGCTTTCATCTTTTGCAAATCAACTTTGATCTCTTCCTTTGAAACCATGTGTTCCAAAAAATGCCATTATTTCTAACTAGTACTCATGCCTCTTATATTTGCTATATAACAGATATTCATTCAAAGTTTACAACACTGTCCTCAAATGAACAGTATGCTCATCTCTATCCTTAGAGTATTTCAAGATATTTTTTTATAAACACCACCACAACTTGTACATAAGGTCTGAAACTTTATTCATACAATCCAGAAAGGTCGCAAGGCCATTGATTAGGCCAAAAGGCGTCGCAGTGAATTCATAATGACCCAAATGTGATCCTTAATGCAGTCTTGGGGCTGTTCTGCGGTTTAAACCTAAGTTGTTGGTACCTTGACCGTAAATCAATCTTGGAGAAAACCCTTGTTCCCTGCAGTTGATTAAAATAACTCATCTACTTGGGACGATGGGCATTTATTTTTTATGGTGATCTTGTTCAACTCGCTGTAATCAATACATAACCGCAAGGTTCCATTCTTCCTCTTTACAAATAGAACTGTGCACCCCATTGTGGCACACTTGGATGGTCTGATAAATCCCTTCTTTAAGAACTCCTCTAATTGGATCTTCAGTTCTTTAAGCTCAATTGGGGCCATACAATATGGGATTTTGGGAGATAGGTTGGGCACCAGAGATTAATTCAATCTCAAAACCAATTTCTCTTTGTAGAGTAGTCCCGGAAACTTTTCAGGAGAACATATCTGAGTTCACAAACTATAGGGATATCTTTTACTTTTTCTTCCTTAGGTTGAATGTTAATAGCATGACACCAATACACAATATACCCTTGACATAAGGGCTTACTTATTTTCATAATAAAATTTAAAGGACAAGGTTCTTTTTTCCTTTTCTTTGCCTATGGAACATATTTCTCTCCCATGTTCATCTCTTGAAATAACCTTAGGGTCCCACAATCTATCTTGACCTCATAAGTACACAAGTAGCTTATTTCCTGAATGATATCAAAGTCTGACGAGTCAAATTGAATTAGAATTTCAGAGAATACCATCCCACCAATAGTAATTGCGATAAATTTATAAGAGATAAGACACTAAACTCTAGAGTTATTGGGCAACTTGATTCCGTAATTGGTTTCTGCATCCTTCTTCTCAAGGTTCACTTGCATGGCAGATCGTGTGAATATAAATGAATGAGTGGCAACTGAATTAATCAATACACAAAATGACTTTGAAATTGAAAGAGAGTTCCCGTAACTACTCTACCAAAGGTGGCGGCTTCTTTCTTACTCTGTATATAAGCCCTTCCTACAGCTGCTGGCCTTGAAGGTTAGAGCCCTTCCTATAGGGGAGTAGGCAGCAATGAAGTGCTCTGGGCTACCGTACCACATGCATTTGTTAGTTCCCACTTGGCAATCCAGAGCGGTGTAGTTAGTTCTTCTATAAATTTGCTTCAAGTGAAGTCAGGCCCTAAGAACCTATTCTTAACAGTGTTCCACCAAATATCAGTTTCACCAGCGAGATAAAATGTTTTAATGTTCACCTTTTTATCCCTTGGAATCTCTACTACATGATGATTTTCTCCATTCCTAGAATCCATTATTCAAGTTATGCTGGGTCATACTTTCCACTCTAATGTTCTTTAGCCTGAATCAGTTGAAGGCATTTTTTCAAGGGGCAGTGACCCATCAAAATTTCTCACTAATGTAATCCAATTGCATGGTAAAAATTTTGATTATCAAACTTAAGCTTTATGCAAGTGATCTTACAAAGGAAACTTAGATTGAATCAGCCAAAAAGGGAGACACATTGTGTTTCCCTGAGCAATGGATTCCACAAGTTGGACAACAGTCAACCGTTATACAATGCATAGTTAAGATCAACCTTCTGTTCAGGCGCGCTACAAAATTATCATCTATTGATATGGTTCAATCCAATCATAATCCAGCTCCTTGCGGCAATTGGGGCCTTAAAAACAGGAAAAGATAACCAAAACTGATGAAGATGTGACATGAGAGTGAATGATGATGCAACTGGATGGGAAGATGCCACGAAGACAAAAAGACCCTGGTCAAAGTGAGGAATATCCAGACGGTTGATGCTGATAATCCAACAAAGGCAATGGTAAATGGTATGTTACCAGAAAGTGCAGTGAAATATTTTCAAGAGTAATGCTTACTTTACAGATTGAGGTGGAGTCAATGGACTGCTTGCAAGAGTTTAAGCAATTTAAGCAAGTTTTAAATTATAGTGGATTGAAGCAAAATGTCTCTCTAAAATGTCCTTGGTTTCTCTTCTATGCAATAGTCGGTAGTTAATGGTTTTAAACCTTATGTATAACAGAATAAGCCTCTCTAAAATCCTACAGTTCAGGGAATACTACATCAAGAACCCCTTATAGCTCACCTAGATGAGACTCTTGGGTTACTGAAGGCAATATATCTGCAATTATTGAAGCATAATGAAGTAATTGCTACTTGAATCCAAGAAATACACAAAATGACACCCGTATAATGATGAAACATATGCCCAAAGTTGCAGATATCCATTGGATTGGATGGTCTGTGCCATCAGACTTCCAAGCTGAATTTCATTGACCAAATGGTCTCTATATGTGCTGCGACTTGGGTCGTTGGAAAGTTTACTTTCTATACTTTGACATAGACTAATCAAAATGTCCCTACCTGATTGAATGGATGGGCTGTAAGTGGGCTAAACTCAGACCTCATACATAGGAAAAACTTTGACTTGTCTAGAAATTTTGACTGACCATAGCTATTTTTACTAACCAAATGACCTCCAACCTGCGTTAAACTTATTTCACATGAAAGATACCTCCCTAACCATAAAGTCAGGATAGAAAACCCCTGGATAAATCATGCTGATCATGGACAAAAGTTACCTTAAAGTCGGAACTTGACTGCCAAGTTGATTGAACTTGCGTACTTTGCCCATACTTAGTTTTCCCTATGCATTTAACCTCAAAATGAGTCAAGCGCCCTTTATAGGGCACATTTGTAACAGGCCCTAACCCTATGGCTAGAAGTGTTAGTGATTCTTAAATTCCTGGGGCGAAACAGACAGAATTTCGCGTAAAAACTAACCATTTCCCAGGCTTAAAGCCTTACATCAAATCCCCTACACTGAGTACAAGTATAAAAGGATATCAAACCAAGCTTAACGGCTACACACCGGGGACCACAACTCTATGGGCCACACGGTCGGAGTACTAGGCTTTACATTCCAAAAATAGACAATTCTAGCTAAAAAGACAACATACCATTAAGATGGGTGGCTCATATGGCCATACAGAGCGACTTCTGGACATTATGGCCATACATACCTAAATGCGTTGAAGGCACCTTTAACTTGTTGTTTGAAATCACCGTCGAATATAATGCTTGAGATCAAACTATATGTACATTATATGGATCCATTTGACAAAGAAGAATACACGACTGGAATATGTGAGAGATAAGCAGACATTACTGTTGTCACAAATCTCCAATGATATCATAATAATTCTCACTAACCAACTTTCTGGATCTCCTAACTCCACTTCAATACTCCATGTCCCATCAAGAAAATCTCAACCTGGCTCAGATACCAAATATGTAACGCTCCTAAATTAAACATGTTTCACTGTTTGTATTTTTCTTAAAAAATCCTTCAATGAGAATCTGATAAACCCAATGATAGGGGCGTTACCGTCGTCCAAGAGGACAAGGCTTGAAACATGAGTACTATAAATAACACAGTTAAGCATAGCTTCAATGATACACAAACAGCTGATCAAACGCTATATAATCAACTGTTAATCAACATAAGGTTTATACACCCTAGTAAAATAATTCACCATATTATCTATATCTCCATCCACTGAAGATTTCAATATACAGCTTCAAAAATATGTATGTACTATATCATAGTTGATCCACCCAGATTTCCTTGCTCAACTTATTCTCTTCCGCTGGTTTACCAGCATGAAGGTAATTCTCTGAGCATTTGCATAAAGCAAAATATGAAAAACATTTCGAACTGTGAGCCGAAGCTCAGTACATGTATTTCTGCATTGTTAAATGATCATTGAAACACTGATTTGGGCCCACCCTACAATTCATTTAAGATCAGAATAGGGAATGAGATGAATATAAAACTACATTGCTAATTATTTTCTGATAGTGAACCCCTTGATATTGTTACGGTCTATAAATAGTGTACGCCTGTCAAGCTGATCGGAGAACCTGGTCTGAAGCCACGTGGGTAACTGAAGGGCGAATGCCCTATAGATGATAACTGGCGGTCTCATGATATACTAACCGAAACATGATAATTTTGATAAATACACTCTGATTTCTAAATAAACAGGCAATAAACGTACCTGAAGTCTTCAAAATCAAATTTCACTTGATAATACTTATGCAAAATGGAAACAATAGACTAGGCCCCAATTGTGCTAAAGAAATATAATTATAGGTAAATGCAGTTAGTAAACAATATTTACACCCGTAATTTGTAACTTTAATGGAAATTGATTAATTAAAAAGCTTCCACTATTCCAATTATTTAATATAAGATAAGTTACAAAAAAATGATTTGAAAAATAAATAAATTATGATTATTGAACTTGAAATATAACAAACTGAAACAAAATAGACCAAATTGGAACGATTCAAATGATAATGAAAAGATTTTAATTGATATAAATGGAATATGAGTTTTTGATATTTCTGATATGGATAATAGAAGTCTAAAATGGATAATAGGAGGTTTAATGTCATGAGGGGTGTTGTGAGATTCATAAAAGCTGAAATAATACCAGCTTGATTCGATAGACGCTGATTTTGAGTCATTGCTCTGCTTACTTCCCAAATTGCATTTTCATACTCATTTAACTTAGTTTTCAACCCAAGTAAGCTTCTATACATAATCAAACTTGTTGAACTCACTAAACTTGGTAATTCCTTTGCAATACCCATAATTAGATAGAAACTTCTGATGATAAATCCCAATGTCGTGATTTCGTTCTTCTGCCATATTACCGATTGATGGTCTACTTTAGAAAATCCATATCTTTCACTCCCGACCCCCAATTGAGACATAAGACCCCAATATGAAAAGATAACAAAGTCCTCTAAAATGTTGATTGAAGACACAAAACATGATTCACATAGTAAGGCTCCTAAAATTGGGCTAGAATACAAATGTACACAACTTTGGTGCAACCTGTGCAGTCCTAGAAAAACGATCATAACGTTTTCCACGTAACTCGTATTAAGGTGATTCAAAAGGCATTTGAAAGATAACGCATTGATCTATCCACATACCATAAATCACAATTTTTCAATGTCCCAACCAATACCAGTTTTATCCGTAAAGTCCACTGTTCAAGTCTGCTCCAAGTTTCGATGTATTCTGCGCGGTCTTTAGTAAATTAGCCGTAGCTTTGTCCACACAACTCAAAATTAAGTAATTCCAAAGCCTGTTGAAATCTAACGCATTAAGCTATCAATAACCCAAGATCATGATTTGTGGATGTGCCAATCAGTACCAGTTGATTCCTATAGTTACCCCCATTTTTTGGTCTGTTTATAGCATAATAGCTTATATTTGCAATATTTTCTTCACATAATCTCCCACTAAAATCACTATTTAACTCATCCAAAACCACACCAACATTACCATAATTATTTGCGATGATAAGGATTACCAAATCAAATACAAAATACTCTAAATCCGTCACTTCAAACTTAAACTGGCATAATCGTGAACAATCTCAACTCCCACATGTTTTTATGCTTAATCAACACTTAAACACTTCAAAGATAGCTCTTAATCTTATCAAAATAATATGATCAACAAGAAAAACCAATAAAAATAAGAATCAAAAACAAAAGTCAGCATGATAGGGATTGAAGTTCACTCACCTTGTGCTTGAATATATGGAGATGGAGGTGGTGTTTGGTGGTTGTGGGAGCTGGGGATGGTGGCTGGTGGCCGGTGGCCGGAGGTGGCTAGAAGTGGCGGCAACCACCAAGAACAGCAGCAAACCTGGGCTGAACATAGGCTGGGTAGCTGTGGGGTGGAGGAGGAGAAGAGGAAAGAAAGCCTTGTATTTGTTTACTTGGTTGAAAATGATTTTGCAATTTACTTGGCTGATATAAAGCCTAAAAAAACTAGTTTTTTTAATTATAATTAGCCTAGTGATGGTAATTAGCTAAGTAAAAAGGGGTGTAACCTTGTTGGGCCAAAATTGGGCCCAATTGAGTTGGGCTTGAAATTTGAACACCCCGTTGCGATAAAATTTTTACATAGCTTGGAATTTTTTTTTTTTTGGGTGATGTTATGAAAAATAATTAAATCTTTTAAATCATAATTACCGAGGCCTACTATTAACTTTTTCGAAAATTTTCGGTAAATGAAACCCAAATTGCACATTGGAGCCCAAAATGAATTCTCTCATCCGGGATGATTAAATAAGATAATTGAATGTGAAAAATTGATAGTATGGCTTAATTAAATGGATAAACATGATTTAGAGTCGAGCTATTAGAGACTTCCCCCCTTAAAGAGTTTCGTCCTCGAAACTTATGAACTTTGCCACACATGCAAGGCTATCTCAAATAAGTACGGGCGTTTCGCTTGCACTTCTTGCTCAGCTTTTCAAGTAGCTTATGAGGAGGTATGACTTGCTCAAAGCAATTTGATTAGAAAGAACTGCTTGATGCTTAACTTCTTAATCCTGTGACCTAGTATCTAGACTAGGTGCTGATGAAACACAAGACCCTCAATGACCGCAATGGGTTTGATTATGACAGCGTGGTTAGAATCTGAAACGTATTGCCTGAGTTATGAGGCAAGGAGCATGTTATGCACGTGTTTGAGCTATATAGACAGATCTAGTAGACAAACTATGGGATTCAACCTTTTAATAAACTGATAAGGTCCAATAGATCCTGGTTCAGTTTAGTACCCAGTTCAACCTCCTTACACCTTTAGTTGGTGAAACTTTCTGAAAAAAAACTTATCATATATATTAAATTCCAAGAATCTCCTTCTCTTATTACCATGGCTTTTCTGTCAGTTCCAATTGCATGATTTCAAGAGTCTTCTGACATATGTCACCATATTGAATGTTGGGGAAGATCTTCATGACCTAGTAGATGATTTTGTTGTCAATGTCTATCGTCATTTTATCCTGATGTTTCATGTAGATTTCTCAGCTAGCACTATCACAACACCAACCGTTGGGAGTTCCATGCCTTCCTCAATTGTAAATGTTGGTTATAGGTCATGAAGTACCACAGACTCCAACTTAGAAGAGTTGGATCCATTGATACTTTTAAGCACTTGCCCATTCATCTCAGGATGATAAGAACTACTAAAATTCAATCTAATTCCAAAGGCTCTTTGAAGTGCTTGCTAAAATAGGATTGAAATCTCTTATCTCTATCAAACACCATATCTGAGGGAAACCTATGACAAAGTCCATTGAAATTGAATCCCTTTCTTAAGATTTTACTTTATTCTTTAGTGCTCAGGATCACTATCCTGATCCACTCTAGTTTCCTCCATGAAGGAGGGCTGATAAATGCCGACAATTGAACATTCACCTTCCTATGCGACACTAATTGAATGCCTAAGTCCTCAAGCTCTCTTAACAGATTCAACTAAGTAATCACTATAGTGCTCAAGGGATGTCGTGCCTTCCTATTCAGGGCATCTACCACAACGTTTTCAGTTCTTGGTTGACATTGGATCTGCCACAACTGATGTTTCATGTAGATTGAGCTTTTTCTGAGTGAAGATGTACTTCAAGCTTTGATGATCAGCATTGATTTTGCATGATACTTCATATAAGTAATGTCTCCAAATTTTCAGTACAAATACTACAACTGCTAACTCTAGATCATGGGTAAGGTAATTCTTCTCATAAGACTTGAGTTGTTGGGAGGCATAAGCCACTAATTTATCTTCTTGCTAACTTTGTAGTTTCCCTCAACCTATCGGTTAGGGAAGACAAAATTTGATAAACCCTTCCTGAAACTCGATAATTCCCTGCTAAATGCAAAACGTTTCTAGTCTCAATGCATTAGAGGGTATTGGGCACCTTATAACTGCCTTCACCTTTTGCAAATCAACTTCAATCTCTTCCTTTGAAACCATATGTTCCAAAAAGTACCATTATTTCTAACTAGTACTCATGCCTCTTGTATTTTATATATAACTGATGTTCCTTCAAAGTCTACAACACTGTCCTCAAATGAATAGTATGCTCATCTCTGTCCTTGGACTATTTCAAGATATCTTTTATAAATACCACCATAACTTGTACATGAGGTCTGAAGCTTTATTCATACGGTCCAGAAAGGCCGCAGGGCCATTGATTAGGCCAAAAGGCGTCGTAGTGAATTCAAAATGACCCAAATATGGTCCATAATGCAGTCTTGGGGTTGTTTTGAGGTTTGAACCTAAGTTGATGGTACCTTGACCGCAAATCAATCTTGGAGACAACTCTTGTTCCTTGCAGTTGATCAAAATAAGTCATCTAGCTGGGACGATGGGTATTTGTTTTTAATGGTGATCTTGTTCAGCTCTCTGTAATCAATATATAACCGCAAGGCTCCATTCTTCCTCTTTACAAATAGAACTGGGCACCCCATTGTGGCACACTTGGATGGTCTGATAAATCCCTTCTTTAAGAACTCCTCTAATTGAATCTTTAGTTCTTTAAGCTCAATTAGGGCCATACAATATGGGATTTTGGGAGATAGGTTGGGCATCAGAGATTAATTCAATCTCAAAACCAATTTCTCTTTGTGGAGCAGTCCCGGTAACTTTTCAAGAGAACATATCTGAGTTCACAAACTATAGGGATATCTTTTACATTTTTTTTTGCCTTAGGTTGAATGTTAATAGCATAACACTAATACAAAATATATCCTTGACATAAGAGCTTACTTATTTTCATAACAAAATTTAAAGGACAAGGTCTTTTTTCCCCTTTCTTTGCCCATGGAACATATTTCTCTTTGTTGTTCATCTCTTGAAATAACCTTAGGGTCCCCACAATCTATCTTGACCTCATAAGTGCACAACTAGCTCATTTACAAAATGACATCAAAGTCCGACAAGTCAAACTGAATCAAAACTCTAGGGAATACTATCCCACCAATAGTAATTGAGATACATTTATAAGAGATAGGACACTAAACTTTAGAGTTATTGGGCAACTTGATTCTGTAATTGGTTTCTGCCTCCTTCTTCTCAAGGTTCACTAGCATCGCCGGTCATGTGAATATAAATGAATGAGTGGCAACTGAATTAATCAATACACAAAATGACTTTGCAATTGAAAGAGAGTTCCCGTAACTACTGTATCAAAGGTGGCGGCTTCTTTCTTACTCAGCATATAAGCCCTTCCTACAGCTATGGGCCTTGAAGGTTAGAGCCCTTCTTATAGCCTTCAGCCTTTGGGAGTAGGCAGCAATGAAGTGCCCTCGGCTACCGTACCACGTGCATTTGTTAGTTCCCACTTGATAGTCCGGAGTGGTGTAGTTAGTTCTTCCACAAATCTGCTTCAAGTGAAGTCAGGCCCTAAGAACCTATTCTTAATAGTGTTCCATCAAATATCAGTTTCATCAGTGCGATAAAATGTTTTAATGTTCACTTTTTTATCCCTTGGAACCTCTACTACAGGACGATTTTCTCCATTCCTCGAATCCATTATTCAAGTTCCATTGGGTAATACTTTCCACTCTAATGTTCTCTAATCTGAATCAGCTGAAGGCATTTTTCCAAGGGGCAGTGACCCATAAAAATTTCTCACTGATGTAATCCAATTGCATGGCAAAAATTTTGATTATCAACCTTAAGCTTTATGCAAGTGATCTTCCGAAGGAAACTTAGAATGAATCAGCCAAAAAGGAAGACACATTGCGTTCCCCTTAGCAATGGATTCCACAAGTTGGACAACAATCAACCGCTATACAATGCATAGTTAAGATCTACCTTTGTTCAGGCGTGCTACAAAATTATCATCTATTGATATAGGTTCAACCCAATCATAACCCAGCCACTAGCAACAATTAGGGTCTTAAAACAAGAAAAGGTGACCAAAACTGATGAAGATGTAACATGAGAGTGAATGATGATGCAATTGGATGGGAAGATGCCATGAAGACAAAAACCCCTGGTCAAATTGAGGAATATCCAGACGGTTGATGTTGATAATCCAACAAAGGCAATGGTAAATGTTATGTTACCAGAAAGTACAGTGAAATATTTTCAAGAGTAATGCCTACTTCACAGATTGAGGTGGAGTCAATGGACTGCTTGCAGGAGTTTAAGCAATTTAAGCAAGTCTTAAATTATAGTGGATTGAAGCAAAACGTCTCTCTAAAATGTCCTTGGTTTCTCTTCTATGGAATAGTCGGTAGTCAATGGTTTCAAACCTTATGTATAACAGAATAAGCCTCTCTAAAATCCTACAGTTCAGGGAATACTACATCAAGAATCCCTTATAGCTCGTCTAGATGAGACTCTTGGGTTATTGAAGACAATATATCTATAATTATTGTAGCATAATGAAGTAATTGCCACTTGAATCCAAGAAATGCATAAAATGACACCGTACAATAAGGAAACATATGCCCAAAGTTGTAGATATACATTAGCTTGGACAGTCTACACCATTAGACTTCTAAGCTGAATTTCATTGACTTGGGTCATTAGAAAGCTTACTTTCTATACTTTGACATAGACTAATCTAAATGTCCCTATTTGATGGAATGCATGGGCTGCAAGTGGGCTAAACTTAGACCTCATGTATAGGAAAAACTTTGAATTGTCTAGCAATTTTGACTGACCTTAGCTATATTTACTAAACAAATGACCTCCTACCTGCTTGAAACTTATTTCACATGAAAGATATCTCTCTAACCACAAAGTCAGGATAGAAAACCCTTAGATGAATCATGCTGATCATAGACAAAAGTTACCTCAAAGTCGAAACTTGTGCACTGATCAAAACTGCTAAGTTGATTGAACTTGCGTGTTCTGCCCATACTTAGTTTTTCCTATGCATTTAACCTCAAAATGAGTCAAGGGCCTTTTATAAGATCATTTGTAACAGGCGCCAACCCTAAGGCTAGGAGTGTTAGTGATTTTTAAATTCCTACAGCGAAACGGACAGAATTTTGCCTAAAAACTAACCATTTTCCGGGCTTAAAGCCTTACATCAAATCCCTTACACTGAATAGAAGTATAAAAGGATATCAAATCAAGCTCAATGGCCACACACCGGAGACCACAACTCTACGGGCCACACGACCGAAGTACTAGGGTTCACATCCTAAAAATGAAGAATTCTAGCTAAAAGGACAACACACCATTCAGATGGGTGGCTCATATGGCCATACGGAGCGACTTCTGGACATTGTGGCCTTACATACCTAAATGCATTGGAGGCACCTTTAATTTGTTGTTCGAAATCACCCTCGAATATGATGCTTGAGATCAAACTATGTGTACACTATATGGATCCATTTGACAAAGAAGAATACACGACTGGAACATGTGAGAGATAAGCAGACATCACTGTTGTCACAAATCTCCAGTGATATCATAATAATTCTCGCTAACTAACTTTCTAGATCTCCTAACTCCACTTCGATACTCCATATCCCATCAAGAAAATCTCAACCTGGCTCTGATACCAAATCTGTGACGCTCCCAAATTAAACATGTTTCACTGTTTGTATTTTTCTTAAAAAATCTTTCAATGAGAATCTGATAAATCTAATGATAGGGGCGTTACCGCCGTTCAAGAGGACAAGGCTTGAAATATGAGTGCTATAATTAACACAGTTAAGCATAGCTTCGATGATACGCAAAAAGCTAATCAAACGCTATATAATCAACTATTAATCAACATAAGATTTATACACCCTAGTAAAATAATTCACCATATAATCTGTATCGCCATCCATTGAAGATTTCAATATACAGCTTCAAAAATATGTATGTACTATGTCATAGTTGATCCACTCAGATTTCCTTACTCAACTTATTCTCTTCCGCTGGTTTACCAGTATGAGGGTAATTCTCTGAGCATTTGCGTAAAGCAAAACATGAAAAACATTTCGAACTGTGAGCCGAAACTCAATACATGTATTTCTGCATTGTTAAATGATCATTGAAACACTGATTTGTGCCCACCCTATAATTCATTTAAGATCAAAACAGGGAATGAGATAAATATAAAACTGCATTACTAATTATTATCTTATAGTGAACTCCTTGACACTGTTGCGATCTATGAATAGGTATACACCTGTTAAGCCGATCAGAGGACCTGGCCTAAATCCGCGCGGGTAACTGAAGGGCGAATACCCTATAGATGATAACTGGCGGGGTCACCAATTAAATGATAAATCACTGTGTAAACTGATCCATTGATATACTTACCGAAACATGATAATTTTGATAAATACACTCTGATTTCCAAAGATACAGGCAATAAACGTACCTGAAGTCTATAAAATGATATTTCACTTGATAATACTTATGCACAATGGAAACGATAGACTAAGCCTCGATTCTGCTAAAGAAATGTAATTATAAGTAAATGCAGTTAGTAAACAATATTTACTCTCGTAATTTGTAATTTTAATGGAAATTGATTAATTAAAAAGTTTCCACAATTCCAATAATTCAATATAAGATAAGTTACAACAAAATAATTTGAAAAATAAATCAGTTAGGGTTATTGAACTTGAAATACAACAAGCTGAAACGAAATAGACCAAATTGGAATGATTGAGGTGATAATGAAAAGATTTTAATTGATATAAATGGAATATAGATTTCTGATATTTCTGAAATGGATAATAGAAGTCTAAAATGGATAATAGGAGGTTTAATAATATGAGGGGTGTTGTGAGGTTCATAAAAGCTCAAATAATACCAGCTTGGCTCGATAGACACTGATTTTGAGTCACTACTCTACTCACTTCCCAAATTTCATTTTTCATGCTCATTTAACTTGGTTTTCGACCTAAGTAAGCTTCTCTACATAATCAAACTTGTTGAACTCACTAAACTTGGTAATTGCTTTGTAATACCCATCATTAGAAAGAAACGTCTGATGATAAATCCAAATGTCATGATTTCTTTCTTCCGCCATATTACCAATTGATAGTCTACTTTAGAAAATCCATATCTTTCACTCCCGACCCCCAATTGAGACATAAGACCCCAATATGAAAAGATAACAAAGTCCTCTAAAATGTTGATTGAAGACACAAAACATGATTCACATAGTAAGGCTCCTAAAATTGGGCTAGAATACAAATGTACACAACTTTGGTGCAACCTGTGCAGTCCTAGAAAAATGATCATAACGTTTTCCACGAAACTTGGATTAAGGTGATTCAAAAGGCATTTGAAAGATAACGTATTGATCTATCCATGTACCAAAAATCACAATTTTTCAATGTTCCAATCAATACCAGTTTTTTTTCGTAAAGTCCACTATTCAAGTCTGCTCCCAGTTTCGATGTATTCTGCGCAGTCTTTAGTAAATTGGTCATAACTTTGTCTACACAACTCAAAATTAAGTAATTCCAAAGCCCGTTGAAAGCTAGCGCATTGAGCTCTTAATACACCCAGAATCATGATTTGTGGATGTGCCAATCAGAACCAGATGATTCCCATGGTGACCCCTATTTTTGGGCCTGTTTACACCATAATGGCTTATATTTGCAATATTTTATTCACATAATCCCCCACTAAAATCACTCTTTAACTCATCCAAAACCACACCAACATTGCCATAATTATTTACGATGATAAAGATTACCAAATCAAATACAAAATAAATCAAATCCATCACTTCAAACTTAAATTGGCATGATCGTGAGCAATCTCAACTCCCACATGTTTTTATGCTTAATCAACACTTAAACACTTCAAAGATAGCTCTTAATCTTATCAAAATAACATGATCCACAAGAAAAACCAATAAAAATAAGAATCAAACACAAAAGTCAGCATGATAGGGATTGAAGTTCACTCACCTTGTGCTTGAATATATGGAGATGGAAGTGGTGTTTGGTGGTTGTGGGAGCTGGGGATGGTGGCTGGTGGCCGGAGTTGGCTGGAAGTGGCGGGAACCACCAAGAACAGCAGCAAACCTGGGCTAAACATAGGCTGGGCAGTCGTGGGCTGGAGGAGGAGAAGAGGAAAGAAAGCCTTGTGTTTGTTTACTTGGTTGAACATGATTTTGTAATTTAGTTGGCTAATATAAAGCCTCAAAAAACTAGATTTTTTGTTAATTATAATAGCCTAATGATGGTAATTAGGTAAGTAAAAAGGGGTATAACCTTGTTGGGCCAAAATTGGGCCCAATTGAGTTGGGCCTAAAATTAGAACACTCCATTGCGATAAAATTTTTACGTAGCTTTGAATTATTTTTTTTTTGGTGATGTCATGAAAAATAATTAAATCTTTTAAATCATAATTATCGAGGCCTACTATCGATTTTTTCGAAAAGTTTCGGTAAATGAAACCCGAATTGCAAATTGGAGCCCAAAATGAATTCTCTCATCCGGGATGATTAAATGAGATAATTGACTGTGGAAAATTAATAACATGACTTAATTGAATGGATAAACATGATTCAGGGTCGGGCTATTAGAGAGTTCCCCCTTAAACAATTTCGTCCTCGAAACTTATGAACTTTATGTTGTGATTTTCCGCAAGCGTACGGTTTTTCGCCGTAGCAATTACGGATGTCGTCCTCAGGGATGGTATTGAAATTAGATTACTAAAACTTTCAAACTAAATTTAAAAAAATAAAAATAAATAAAAATAAATAAATAGATAGATAAATAAAGTCCTAAAAACTACGCAGCAGCCACCTTGCAAGATCAACACCAAAATAATAGTGCAGAACCCAACTGACATAATTCTAACTCAGCAACACCTTATCATAACTACCCATAAAATCAGTGCCTACGCCTTCCACACAGAGTTTCCGCGAACAAGAAAGCGTGAGCACTTCGCACAGAGCAAACAAGAACTTCAGCAATTCAAACCACACTTATGAGAACAAAATTACAACCCCAATCTACCATTAATTAATAAGCAAATTACATCAATCTTTGAAGACTAAACTCTTAATCTAAACCAAAAAAAAATATTGAACCCTTCTACTTGCTGCTACTCTCCGTTCCTACCCTATACTCTTCTACCTCCATTGTAGCCCACAGAAAAACCGGCTCATTCCTCCAAGTAATTGCCTTCATCCACTCCATGTGACCATTGCATTGATAATGGTGATGATTGATGGAAATTGAATGAGGAGAGAGAAAGGGCATAACGGTTATGGTAGAAGATGAAGAGCTAGGAACGCTACCCTTCTCGTTCATCTGTTCGTGGCTGAGGTGGACGGTTCTGATGAAAGAGATGGGTAAGGGAGATATGGAGATGGCGAGGAGCA
>NCQV01083654.1:0-20507 GCA_002740545.1 Lophocereus schottii
ATGATCTTCCATGGAAAACAGATTCCCCATATTCAATGCAATGTTGAAGAACGCACAGAGGCAACCCTCATATAATAAGATTTCATCGTGAAGGTCCCTTTAGAATTGAGATCCCATCTGATTAAATCAAGAGAGGATTGCCCAATAAGAATCCCATTCAGCTTAATAAGCAAGCTTATAAGGGAGGCGCCAACCACTAAGGCATCATGAATAAAAATAGATGACCAAATGCACGATCCAGATACATTGTCACAATATGTAGCAACAGTAGTTTCTTTATTCTCCGCAAGAGTATAAAGAGAAGGGCAAAGGTCCCTCAAAGGAGCACCTTCACACCAGCGGTCATGCCAAAACAAAATGGTAGAGCCAGCGCCCACCTCAAAAGAAAGATGAGGAAAAAATCTATCTCATCCTTTACAAATAAACCTCCCAAGGCTTACTCCATAAGGACCATTTGGTTTAAAGGGAAACCACCCAAGCCCCTCCTCACCATACTTAGTACAAATCATCCTCCTTCAAAGGCTGGTCTTCTCATTCATGAATCTCCAAAGCCACTTCCCAAGCAAAGCCACACTAAAGAGCTTTAGGTCTCGGACTCCCAACTTCTTTTCTCTTTTCATCTTCAGAGTCCCTTCATCTTCAATTTTTTTGGGACATGTGGAAGAGGTGCAATACATTGATTACATAATGAAATCAACAATGCCTAATGCTGCCCAAATATGCATTAAACAAATGCACATCTATCCAGACTCCAAACGTGCCCGCCCTTAATTAAATCCCTTACAAGTCAGCATTAGTCAGAAAATGAATATATTCTTCAATTAATTTAATAGATATCTTAATGAAATTGTGACAATTTAAGAAGCTCTAACATTAAAAGGAGTGTAGTTAGGTATATACTTGGTTGATAGGCCGGCCATGATGATGTTCATGCTGAAGAAAACGTGTGATCAGCAAAACCTGTGGCAGGTACAGCAATTGAGTTGAACATAACTAAGAGAAAGTAGGTTAAAAGCAAGGCCAATAAATACAGAGCCACTCCATATTTTATTCACATATAGTATGATAGTCATCCATATGAACCTAACTTGGACAACTAATGACGAACATAGCATGCATCACAAAAGCAAAAGGGAAACAAAGACCCTGTCTTTCAATTAATGGTCGACGTAACGCATACATATCAAGCCTCATGATTAGATTATTTCTCCTGCTTCCCCCAAACCCAGATGAGACTAAGGCGCATCTTACCACAGAAATTTGAAGATCATACATCAATGAACCAGTTTTCCAGCAAGCAATACAGTAAGTTGTTGCCAGGGCACCAAGCAGGCTCAACCAAGAACAAGAGAGAAGCTTAAATGCGCCTATCGGCAGATCCTACGGACTACAAATCTTGCATCATTTACAGAGACCCAAGAAAAGCTAAGTGGTAGCCAAAGGACTGACCTAGTCAAGAATCCCACATTCAGGCTTCCACACAAGGGAGGTGGCTTCAAATGCCACTAGAGGCATGGAGGACTTTTCATTCTACTCTTGCCATCCCCTTTTCCCTTAAGACCCTAGATTAGTACCACCTCAATACTAAAGTGATTCTCATGGTTGATCATTAGTCTGCAAACATTCATCTTAAACATTGTCACTTTTCATAAAGCTCTAGATGTTGCTGTTGGATAACTTTGTTCAGCTTGGACCATGGTTGACTAGAGCAAAATTCCCAACTAAAGTGTCTTGTGCTGGTTCTGTCAATAGTAGTTGGTGAAAATGTCTCTAATTAGGGATGCAATGAATAGATAGAGCCTCCCTACAAGTGAGATTTGAGCTTAAGGTTCCTACGTCAAAAGGAACACCCATATGCACCTATTAAGAGAATCATGCATAAAAACTCTAAGTAATTCTCTACTTGTTTTTCATGCATAAAAACTCTTAGGTAATTCTCTAATTATTTCTTCTGGGTAGGTATTCAAACCAGAAAATATTGCAAGCAAGAAATTCTCAATGTTATTGTTGGTTTATAAATAACAACTCCCAATCTGGGTCCCGCTTTAGCGAAGTCTGGGGAAATCCAAATGTAGGCAGTCTTATCCCTACGCATGGTTGACCATTGTTACCACCTCAATACTAAAGTGATTCTCATGGTTGACCATTAGTCTGCAAACATTCATCTTAAACATTGTCACTTTTCATACAGCTGTAGATGTCACTGTTGGATAACTTTTTTCAGCTTGGAACATGGTTGACTAGAGCAAAATTCCTAACTAAACTGTCTTGTGCTGGTTCTGTCAATAGTAGTTGGTGAAAATGTCTCTAATTAGGGATGCAATGAATAGATAGAGCTTCTCTACAAGTGAGATTTGAGCTTAAGGTTCCTACATCAAAAGGAACACCCATATGCACCTATTAAGAGAATCATGCATAAAAACTCTAAGCAATTCTCTACTTGTTTTTCATGCATAAAAACTCTTAAGTAATTCTCTAATTCTTTCTTCTAGGTAGGTATTCAAACCAGAAAATATTGCAAGCAAGAAATTCTCAATGTTATTGTTGGTTTATAAACAACAACTCCCAATATGGGTCCCACTTTAGCGAAGTATGGGGAGATCCAAATGTAGGCAGTCTTATCCCTATGCACATGACTGCTCGTACAGAGACCGTTTTCAAGATACTCACATAAAAAGTTTTAAGAAGATATTAAGGAGTTGCAAATCGATTGGTAAACTAATTTCGCAAACACAAGACTTAGTTACTTAAAATAATATAGTTAGTTTTGGTTTATGTCATTCTCTATTAATGCCCCTTATTATAGGCCCAGCCCAAAAACACAAAGATTCAAGAAATCACGCAAGTTTGTTCACAAGGAACTCATATATTTCATTGTCGAGGACATGTCATCGTGACAGAGGAACATGTAAAAGAAGGCCTTCCCCCCCTCTTTCCATTGTCCTGAAATTTCCAAATTGTGCAACCCCAGAACTCCTAAATCATTCAACAATAGGAATTATACAGTTAACCCATACACCTAATTAGGTCCTTCATCCATGTGTTCATTCATCCATTCACACAGGAGCGAAAAATAATAATATGTTATGAACAAAAACCTGAAATGCCCTGGCTCTTCCTCTATCAACTGGGGTTTAGAATAACAATAACAAATGAGCAATTGTGACTTGTGACCTCATCACCATGACGATCTAGGAAGGTCAAGATATAAGCAGTCTCACCCCTCAATAAATTTATGATTGAAGATAGCCATACGCTTAAGACAATGGAGTTCTGAAGTATTTTAGAATAGAGAACCCCTCTCGCCGAGGACCACATGCAAAGACATATTAAAGCATTGATTAGGAGTCAAAAAAATAATTTTGTTTAATGTGGCCCTTGTGCGTAGTTTCTCTAAAGGTTTCGTTTGGCTCAACATAAAGCTAAAAGCCCACCTCATACAAGGATATCTTTGGCAAGCATTAACAAGACCAGCCAAATTTCAAGGTACAAGCATCTGAAATGCGACATCACTAGAATGGGTTCATTAAAAAAATATAGGCAAGGAGTTTAAAACGAAGACATCACAAGCTAAAATGTTACCAAACAGCTGCAATGAAGTGAGAGACATGACTTTTTGAGAAGATTAGCATAACTGAAACCCAATGGTAAGCGACATAAGAGACTAGACGAAGTGGTGCAGGTATCTCAAACGTTAAGAGCCAACAGAAACACCATGTCACAAACCCTTCACATTTCAACAAGAGTGGACGCTGAAATAGAGATGAGGATGATTGAAGGACCAATAATTTCTCAAAGAAATGATGGCAAGAGGCGGCATGAAACAGAACTTTACCGAACAGTACAGACTCTAACCTCCTGAGTACAACCTAAGAACTAAAAATTTCAATTTAAGCATGCTGGAAACAGCAAAATAAGAGACGAGGAAGTGGTGTAGGTATCCCAAAAGTTAAGAGCCAACAGAAAGACCATGTCCAGAACATAGAGATGAGGATGACTAAGAAACAATAGTTTCTCAAAGAAATGATGGTACGAAGTGGGATGAAACAGAACTTTACCAAACAGTACGAACTCAAACCCCCTGAGTACGACTGATCAAGGCTACGATCTGCTAGGAACTGCTTAAGTACCAAAGCAAGCGGAATAGCAGCAGGAAACTGGTCAGTAAGTTGTTTAACCTGCACGGAACATTTGGGTAACATACAGTAAAGAGCTGTTGAGAGTTACAAGATTGCATTTTGTTAAAAAAAATTTAACACTTCTAACAACAAGAAATCAAGATATAAATCCGGCAAGCCCCCTTTCAAGAAGACTTTTGCAAAGTGTACTGCAATAACAAGATCTGCCTAAGAGGGCATTTTCTGCATCACATTACCCATAATAAAAATTTCCCAACTTTCTCATTGAGAAAATTGCAATCTTTGCCATTGTTGCACCTTATTGAACACTGTTAATTCAACATGTGAAATCTTACCTGAATTATTTTACTGTACCCCAGTTTCACAAACTCTAACTCGAACCAATGATTACAAAATTTTGACAGACAATTACAAGAGATCACTTTGTTGAATAGAGCAATACCAATTCTGTTGTTTGAAGCCCAGTATGTGAAGGTGACTTGAAACTAATGTCCAGACGGATTGACAAAGCACCTTTGCTACAGTTTATTTCTGAGCAATTTGGAGAAGGAGAATTATCTGAACTAATAATATCATTTTGACCAACGCCTTGCCCACTATTCAGTTGATTTTGCTCAGTGAAAGATGGGTGCAAACTAGAAGCAGAAATGGTCACCAGATCATGTGGAACATCCACCTCAAGCATGATAATGGGAATCTACAAGGGGCAAAAATACATCGTAAAACATTGAACCTTAAAAACCCAAAAAAGAGTAACCCCAATGGATGAAACAGTGGCAGAAAAATATATGATACCGCCGTGTTCTCAACAGTCTTGAGAGAATCAGCCTTCACCCACTCCTGATTCCCTAGGTACCTAGCAGCATGCTGGAAGACCATTCTCATCAGTTCCATTAAATTCACAAGAACAGACCAGTCCATCAATTAACCAGTCAAATGAGTAATGAGGAGAAAGGCAAAAGCCAAAATGACTTGTGGAGGAAAAAATCTTCTAAATTTGCACCAGTTGATTTTGAAACAGAAACACCTTGCAAATCACCAGCATGTGAACAGCAACAGAAGCAATAAACCACAGCAGGCAAATACAGAAACAAAACACACCTGTAGACATGTTTCTTTTATGCTATTACGACCCTCTAAGATTCCGGCTTCTTTAATGGGCTCCTGCAGATACAAAAGTGTAAAAGCTTTGCCAACATGTATTTGAGCACACTTTTTGGTGAATCAGCAATAGCAAATACAAGAAAAAAGAAAGTATTGCTCACCAAATTCCTCACTGGAGGAAGACAAACCACAAGATCGACATCACTTGTTGGAAGAGACAGGCCTGTTGCGTTGGAACCAAAAATATTGGTCCTCGACCGAGGCCACAGAACTTGCAGAGCACGTGTCACACGCTTCACAGCCCAATTTATGTAAGGTCTCCTTGTTAAATTCTCAGCAGCAACCTTATGATCATCATGCAAAATAAAACATAAAAGACACCTACAGTACAGCTTATAAGAAGGAAGAAAATGAACTTCACAAATATATATATAAAAACACACATGACGTGCACCTGGTGCTCAGGAGATTACAGCTTAAGAGACTACCTGCTTACAGAAAGAGTCGATCTCGTCATGAAGAAGATTATGCATCAAGGAGAGAGATGCCTTTCTGGTTGGGCAGTTCAGCGACTCCGGTGGCTGCAGGGGAAGTGCAGCATCTGGCTGCAGAAAGCCAAGGTTAAAGACTGAACTGCTATGTACTACCCAGATCCAAAATCAAGTATAACTAGAAAGGGGATGCCTACATGTTCCTGATCATGTGACAGCTGAGAGATTGCAATAAGGTGATCCTGCAGTATTACGCCTGGTAGTGGCTGAATCATTTGACAAGCTGAAAAGTTTTTACTTCCCCAAGAGGGCCATACTACTTCAGCACCATCAACACGAACACAGGCTTCTTCAAAATTACTTCCATCATTGAAACCCCCTCGCACACCCCAGTGTCTTGGGCTAGAGCTACCAGATCTAACAGTGGGAAAACCTCTATGTTTTCTGGAATCTCCCACAGGAGAAGGTGGTGGAGGACGGGGAGCACGAGGAACGCACAGTACTACCGGTGAGGGTGGCCGTTTAATACGAGGCTGCTCACGCCTGTTTGGAGGCACACGAGGGCTTCTAATATCACGATTACCCTTGAACTCAGATCTTGACCTTTCTCTGGACATGTTCGGGATAATAATAGGTCGAAGAATTGGGTATGGGAGTGAATCTCCAGATTTGGCATCAACATCGCCAGGAACACTTGCTAAAGACACAGGAACTTTTTCCTCAGCCTCCAAGTCCGACATTGTTGAAGAAGTGTGTAGCACTGTGCCAGTCACTTCATTTCCTGACCTGACATAACTTATCGCTTGGTGCCCTGGAGGTAAAGACTCAAAAGGGGAACAGAAGGGAGCAGCTGATGGGGAGGTTAAACCATTTGTACTATATGATGAAGAAAATGCGACCATATCATCAACTGTCCTATTCATGTCTGCTTCACGCCAAGCCCATGAACTATCATCCGAACTAAGTGAAGGAGGGCGAGAAAAACCAGCCCCTCGATAATCAGAAGGGTTCCAATACATGATCCCACCGCCAAAGAATTTATTATAGTCTATGCCAGAAACCGTATGCACTTCATATTCCTCTTCTGATACCCAATGACCATCATATAATTCATCACCTATTTCTTGTGTGCTTGTTGGTTCCAAGAGGTCAAAACGGTCAGTTGAATACTTTCTCTCTTCTTCATTACGAACTCCATTGAAATGTGGATTTGAGGCAGCAAAACCCTGCTGTGTCGTAGCTTGTTGCCTCAAATCATAATTACATGCACGAACCATGGGGGGCCAATCAAAACTCATCAACAATGGTCGAGAAATAATCCGTCCAGTCCCTCCTTCAATTGAAGAGTTAGCCTGATGTATCTGTTGCATCAAAGAATGCTGCACATGATTCTGCCAATTATGACCAACCTCTAGATGCAATCTGTCAGTGGCAGGAGGAAGATGTTGAGAGTTGAAGCTTGCCACACGAAGAGGAGTCACAGTAGGCCACTCATATGAAGGATGACCGGCAGAATTTACAGATTGACCATTATACCTACTCCAATTATCTTGTTCATGGATCGAGGCAGTTCCATTTTTACCATCCGCAATTTTTCTGTGGAAGACTGATCTTGGAACTGTTTCACCTGAAACAGGGTCCCTATAACACTCTCCGTTTATGGGAATACTACGTAGCTCACATCCTGGTGTGGCAACAGGGATTCTTTCAGAATCTGATGTATCATTCAGAGTATCTGTTTCAGAAACAGCTATATCATTCTTCAGTTCATTTGAGGATCCACAAGATTGACCACAAAGATTATGTCTGCCTTCCAATAGAACAAGCATGTTACCTGGCTCAGTTTTATGCAAGTCCTCCTCCCCCGAGCCGACCTTAATGTAGCAACACACCAAATCCTGTTCAACATTCTGATTAGCAAGACCACATTGTGCCACACATTCTGCTACAACAACTGAATGATCTATTTCACACTGCTCCTGCGCACATTGCAGGACTACACAGGAAGATGGAGCGTTCTGGATTCGAGTGCGGACTTCGCTTGAAGTGTCACTTTTTCCACGCACTTTCTTCTTTTTGTTTGGTTTACGATTCTTTCCAGCAAAAGTTTGTAACCTATCAGGGGGTGATCTTTGCAACTTTTCCTGTTTAGTGTCAGCACACCAATTTTCTTAGAACTTAAAAGAATTAAAAGAATATGACCGTTTGGGGAGAATAAAGTAGATATCATGCGAAATATCAATAGTAGTGTTACCTCCTTTCGTGCGGCTGACAGCGGGCCTGGTTCACTGACTTTCATAATAATGCCATCCATCCTTTTCGGAGGGTCATTATCCAAGTTCTTTTTCCGAACCAACACAGATCCACTGTCCTGAAATATTCTTCTAGTGGATAAACTACATCTTATGTGTTGGAACTATTTAATAACAATGGATACAGATAAAGAAAGTACCTTCACTGTTTTCTCAGGTAGATCTTCACAATTATTTGGTGCAGAATTATGCTTTTTCGCATTGCGGTTCTTCCCTTTCTTCTTACGGCTTGTGGCGGCAACTTTTTCTTTGGATTTACTAGGCATAAATTTTTTATTATCCTCTTCCAGCAATTCGAACTTGGTAGAATCAAGTGAAACAACCATAAGCAATCCTCTCAATTTCCTTAAAATTCTATCAGATATTGTGCTAACAGAATCCAAGGAGCTGAAAAAGAGCTTCTCATTATCAAATTCATCCCTATGGAAAGCTGAGGCCATAGCTACAATAAGCTGAAGCACCAGAAGCCTATTCGTTGCATGCACTAACAATGTAGGCAGCTTAAAAGAAGAAGAATCTTGATCCATCCTCAAGGCCCGTGGCGTATTTCTTCGTAGAAGCTCTCTAGTGGATCCATGACAGCTGTATCTCAGAGGCTGCTCTACTCCACTGCCGAACTGCAATGAACTATCCTCCAGGATAACATCAACGTCTTTCAGGATTTCACCAGTCTGAAAACTTATAGTGGTCAGAAGTCAGAATATAGTTTCAGTAATCACCAAGATATACAAGATACAAAGTTAAAAGGTCGTGCTGAAGACACTTCAGGTTTGAATTTTTTGATTCAAGAAGTTTGAACTCAATTTTGGGTCTCCAAATTAGACTTTTAGAATCATCTTGAACTGCTCATAGAATGAGAAACACATTGCTTCAAATGTTTTCGAAAAATGGATCAAATAGCACCGGTCATCCCATCATAATCAAGTTCCTTCAAAATGAATTGAATGGCACCACTCTGTGTCACCATGTTTGTCCTAGAGCTTAGAGAGTGGAACTTCATCAGCCACGACGCCACTAAGTTATTGGGATACTCCACATGTTATCCTGCAATCATGAAAATTATTTGAAACTACTTCTTAAGTTTTCTCAAATCTGATTGACCCATTGACAAAAGGAATGGTTTTCCATGTATAACAATATATCTAGTTGTCATACTCTCCAGAAAAGAATTTTTTCCACCACTAGTCCATCACAGCTCCATGACACGCATTTCCGCAGTTGAAGTTCACAGAAGATTCTGAAGAACAGTGTGAACCAATTTGGGGTTGAAGAAGGAGAAGGCTGAAGCTGGTGGCAAGGAGTAGCAGCAGGTGGGAAGGGAAAAACGAGGACAGAAAAATGCTGTGGAAAAAATAGTCCATTCTCAACTGATCAGAAAGAATCACGCCAAAAAATAATAAATGAAAAACCTGTTACTTTTTTTGTTCAAACCAAGCATCAGAAATTTTAATATTCCTTATTTATTGTCACGTAAAAGACTTAGCTAATGATTTTGAACCAATGGTACAAGAAAACATTGTAACAGTCATAAGCATGAGGCACAGCACATCTAACCAGTATGCCTCATTACAGGTAGAAGCCATCTAAGTTCTAGCTTGTGAGGGACACTGGAGAAGGACTAAGATATTGCCATCACGAAATTTCTTTCCAATTAAACAACTTGATCTCATAAGAAATTAGCTAGAATTTCAGGGTGCTAGGCTGCTAGCAATAGAAATGGGCCCTGTCCTAAAAAGGCATTGCCTTCAATCAAGTTGAATTTAGTGGAGGATTCATACTGCTAGTTCAGTTGCTTGGAATTGGTCTCCTGCTCAAAATTATAAGATTGACTGCACTAGATCTCTCCAAACTGCCTCAAAGTCGGACCTACACAAGGTGTCCCTGTGATTCATATTGCCAGTTCACCTAATTGAGAATCTGAAGTTCTGAATCTAAATTTCATGGATCATACTCGGTACTCACTTCATTATGGATTGTATTTTTTCTGTTCTCATTTCATGGAAGCTCATGAAACTTCTATTACTCAAATGGCTCCACAATCCACATCCATCTATACTAATCCTATCTCAATGGTAAGGCTTTTCTCATTAATCCTTTGAGTGGTCCCAACAACACTCTTCTATAAAATAACATTGAAGGCTTTGTGGGTTATCATTACAGGGAAAAACTCATGGTTGACTTCTAAGATGGAAAGTATCATTAGACCTGTAAGGATAATTGATAATTAATTCCCCGCCAAAGGTGGAGTTAAGCAGCACACCAAGCAAATATTCTACACAGTTCGAGGCCGATAAAGAACAAACACAAACTGACAAGTAACTCGCCCAATGAGAACAGCTCTCTTTTCAATTGCCTAGACACCAATGTCTTCGACCAACCAATCCAAGGCAGTTTCTGAACATTCATTATTGTGTTCTCATCCAAATAAGAGCTATTATTTCAAGGCAGTCCTAATAGTCTTCCTCTAAACATAATGCCAATCCAATTCATTCTTTCTTTCTGAGCCACTCAGACAGCATTACTAATATCCATTCTTATTCCACATTTAGGGCAACAGACATGGTCAAACACCCGAGTAAATAGTAATAATGAAATCCTAACAGGTACATTTACATACACCAAGCATGGCAATCATTAGTTGAACTATGGGGGAAACAAGGAACAAGAATTAGCAGGAAGTAAATACCAGAGATTCAGCAGCCTGTCTCAGAACCATTTGAAATGCCCTCTTCTTCAGTCCAACATCCAACTTCTCCCACCACTCAATACAACCTTTCTTTCTCCAATACACATTAGCTCCTACACCAGCTGCGTTGCTAGCCTTCTCTTTCAACTTAACCCCTCTTTTCTTCCCACTATTATTACTGTTCAACCACGCTAACCTCAATGCCACCTCCATCCTGTTCACCACAAACGCCTCCATACTGTAATACCCTTTTGCCTTCAACCAACCCAGTTCAACCCACTCGGATCCCAACTCGGCCCAGTCCGACCCGCCATTCAAGAAACCCGAGTCAGATACTGAGTCCATCGCCTCAGCAAAACTCCCCACATCCTGAACAAATCCCGGGCAAAATGACACAGTATCGAGGCAACCCACATCGCAACTGGGTGGATCAACCCCTTCGCGTGAAGAGAAAATGCGAATAGAGGAGCGAAGGAGTTGGGCCGAGTCAGATGCCTCGGCGACTCGGGCAAGCAAACCCCGGGATTTGCGGGAGCAGAGAGAAGGGATTTGGGGGTTCTCGGAGGTGGGTATGTCGGGAAGGACTATGAAGGTCGAATGGCAGTGGCGGAGGAGAGAGAGCATGCGAAGGAGGAGCTGGGTGAAGGAGTAATCGACGATGGTGAGGTGGGAAATGCGTTGGGGAGGAGAGAGAGTGGAGAACCACTTAAGAATGGCGGAGCGATCGGCGGTCGGTGGTGGTGGGTTGGAGGAGAGAGAAGAATTTCTATATAGAGAGATGTGAGAAGGAAGCGTGTCGATGATTTGCTTGGCGTCCATGGCGGAAGCAGCGGCGGAGAAGGGTGGTTTTGGGGGTGGTTGGTCGGAAAATTTGGGGGTTAGAGGTGGTCTTCTTTTTGGTGCACCTTTCTCCATTTTGTTTTTTTTTGGAATCAAAATGAAGAATTTTGGAATGTTTTTTTTGGGGGGAGGTGTCGCTAGATTTTAGAGGCGAGTTCCCTTCAAAAAGGGGCCGTGTCCCATTTGGTCAAGTATTGTGTGCGCATTTCTGTTTTTTCTTTCCTTTCTTTTTTTTTTTTTGCAACAATAAAAGGCACAATTTGATTGAATTTTAATGTGCCCTCTGGCATTTACAATTGGAATTCGACTGAAAGAAATTCAATTTTTACTACCAAAAAAAAAAATAACTCAACAAATTCCAATTTGATATATACTAAACGTTCATCTTCCCACGTCGTCTATTTCTCAGTAATACAATATGGGGAAGGTATCTAAAGATCCGTCCTGTTTTTCTTCAAATTATAGATTTGTTAATCTAGTGTTGACTTCATTGATGATATTATATTGTTTCGACATGCAAGGCTGTACTTGGATAGTCGAATACTATTGAAGATCCTTGTTGCACCATTCAAATGATTCATCTTGGAAAAACTAACAGGATAGTAAGAAATCAACATAAAGCCAGCATAAGTCATTAAACTCCCACACAATTGTGGAGATAAATTAGATCACAAGATCTATAAATTTCACAATTGGGAAAACTAAACGTTAAAAAAATAAGAGAAAAGCAACTACTAAAATATTTACTAGGTAAAAAGAGAGAAGCTCGGGAACGATCTTAGGATCACTCCTGACCCCTAAAAAGGTAATGCTAAGAGGGAACAAGATGAATCATCGTTGATTTCCAAAGCGGTTTCTCTTTGTGAGAGGATGATGGAGTCGGTTTTTCTTTCTTTTTTTTTATGTAAGCATTTGTATCAGTGTATTTCATTATGTCCAAAACAGCATTACAAAATTTTCAAATTATACCGAACCAACTTGATAAAACTGTTAATATTCACCATGTATTTACAACTAAGTTTGATGTCAATTCGTATTTTCAATAAGACCTATCTTGAACCATTGTTGTTTATATTTCCCCTAATAGGATCTTTTAGTTTCTTTCCATCTACATACGATAGATGGTGCAGTTTTAAACAATAACAATAAGCTATTTGCGTGAGTTTTTTTACACTTCAATAAGAACCAAACATAATGTTTGAATATGGGCAAGTACTGGTTTTATTTATACATAATTGTTTGTAAACCTTTATGCTAAAATCACACTGAAAAACAAGTGATCCCTACTTTCACAATCATTCTTGCACAAAACATAATCGTTTAAGCAGCACAAAACCCTATTTTATTGTTTTTAGTAGATCCGTTAACCAACGTACAAAGGCTATTTTTGGCATATTTCACCTCCCCCAAACTCACAATATCCAGTGTAAATCACGCATGTGACACTTAGAGAGCCATCTGTATCCGCTTGTAGTTGTTTGCTTGCATTCCTTTCCAACTATCCATCTAGTCTACTCAACATATCCTATTTTAATATATAATTAACCCAGACCACTTGTTGCCAAACTTAACTAGCATCAAGTGGGACTTGATACTCCACCAATTAAGGCATAATTGTTTTTAGTATGTTGAGATCGTGTGGATGCTCTAACATGCTCTCATATGCTTCAACCTATGTCAATCTGTTTCAATCTGAGCATGTATATTTAAACATGTTTCAACTTACTTTAATCTCCTCCAAAAACTGCTCCAAATCCCTTAATATCTACTCGTACAGACTTGGACCTGTTCCAATCCGTTCCAATATGCTATAACGTTCTCTAATCCGCTAACTACTCCTCCAAATTGCTGAAACCGAACTGACCATTAGGGCCTGTTTGATGTAAGTATATTAAATCTGTTACACACTCCAACTTGCCTAAATATGCTCCAACATGCTTATACATGCTAACTGCTAGTCAAACCTGCTCTAAAATATTTCAATCTATCTAATATGCTCAAACCTTTTAACTGCTAGTCAAACCTACTCCAGTCCACTCACAAAACTGCTTCTAAACTGCTCGAATAATTAGCTAGTCTACTATAATATATTCAAACATATTCCAACTTGCTCAAATTTACTTTCTACGAGTCAATTCTGCTAACCTGTTATAGTATGTTATAATCTACTTTAATATGTTTTATGCTCATCCAATATGCTTATAACGGACATGCCCTTAGTCATTTTCAATCGTGGATGAATTACATGTCTCACTCGTAGGTAGAACAAGCAAAAATCTGTACAACCCGATTGTCTGAATTCGTCCGATCCGGAAAAAATCGTGTACTGTGACAAAATTTATGTCCAAATTTAAAATTCGGACAATCGATCATGGCTTAATGTAAATTCGGGTCGAGTTTGCGCATTCGGGTTCGGGTTGTCCGGATTTTTGAACCTTTTCGAGTTCGGACAATTGGATAATCGAGTTCAAATATCGGACAACTATGTTTATGTATAATTTTAGTCAAAATTTTCTAAAAAAACTTATAAAAAAATAATTTCGGACAACCAGGTTTAGAAATTGAATTCGACCGATATATCCTAAAATTATATCACAAAATTCGAATATTCAGACAATTGGGTCCAGACATCGGACATTCAAGTCCAGGTTCGGGTCTGGCTATAGTGTTTGATTTATAATCCTAACAGGGTCCGGTATGACGTTTTCTTCCGAATGTCCAATTTGTCCGAACCTGAATTGATCAGGGCCCGCATTTTTGTCACCCCTACTCGTAGGGTATCTACTTTGGCCCTGTTCTTTTCGTTGATAAATTCTAATTTACTAACTTCAACCCGCTTCATGAATTTTAAAAAATACCAATTTCAACCAAATTCAACCCACTATTTTAACCAACTTCTACCCGTCATATAAAAATATACTAATTTCAACTCACTTCAACAAAAAAATATGCACTTCAACTAACTTCATCTATTTCTCAATGAAAAAAATAGACTCTTTGTTTGCAATATCTCGAGCATATCTCCATATGGATGTAACACTCCATTTGCCATGCTATTTAATGTATACCCATATTTAGATTTAGAGTATGTTCTTTTGAACTCATCATAAGTATTTATGTTTAACATTCAACACTTATTGACACTTATTAATAATAAGTTATTTATAACTGCACCCAACAAAAAAAATAATAAGTTATTTATAAAAATTAAAACCCTTAATCTTACACACTACACCTCAAGCTACCAGAGACTAATAGTTCTTGTGGTTATTATGATCTCATAAAAAACTTACACATTTGCATGACATTAAGATAACATAATGATGAATCCTAAAAATCAAAACAAAATATACTTTGAATACTACCAAGCCTCTCACCGCATTCCTTGTAGGGGAGGCCTGGCACTATACACCAGACATTAGGTCATGCGGATCTTTTAGTTTTTTCTTTTTTAAAAAATAAAAATTATCTCCAGTATTTTATACAATTGACCCAAAATCATGATTTCGAGCAACTTATATTAGAAATAAGTGGATTTTAATTTTAAAAATGGGAAAATGAATTTTTATTAATTAGGCCTAGAACTCATGTTGTACCTGGTAGTTTGTATGCATATTTTGGTGAGAATAGTCAAAATAAAAAATTCGTACTTTTTTAACAAATTTAATACCTTGTAATGTAATTTTAGGCCATGCAAAAGACACAAAAAACCAATGTTATGACAAGATATTTTGTAATGCTCTAAAATTTTTGTTAATTATTTTACTTTAGGAGGATTATTTGAGTTATGGGTACTACTCATATCTTATTTCAAAAGTGGGAAAAAAAGAAATGAAGTGACAAAAAAACGAAGAAGAAGAGGAAGAAGAAGGGAGTAAGTTGACCCCGTAAAAAAGAAAAAATAAAAATAAAAAAATGCGGAAGTGGGGACGTGATATTTATCAGCAAAGGGGAGGCTTGGTTTTATTTTCATTCCCAATTGGCACAAACACACACAACCATTAGAGAGAAGGTGAGGCAAGGACGCCAACCAAAAAAAAAAAAAAAAAGAGAGGAGACGAATAAGAAGAAGAAGAAAGCAGAAGAATAAGAAGAAGAAGACGATGATGGCGAAGAGGGATTAGAAGCTTGGTAAAGACTTTGAGCTGAATAATTTTCACTTTCTTTTAAACCTAAAATTGATTAGGAAAATATCAATTGAATAGTTTATACCTGAATTGAAGGAATCCATTCAAGTTTGAATCTAAAAATTTGATGATTTAAGGTTTCGTATAGCAAAACTTTAATTCCACTCATTCGAAATTCGCCTTTTAATTTCTTGCCTAATTGTGATTTTTGGATTAAGTGTATGTTGTGAATTGATGATTATGTTGCGAATTCATTTATATACATGCTCAACTATGGATTTTTGTCTTTGATTACTTGTATTGAAAGAACAAAGTGGTAGAAAATAGATTAAATTTTTGAATTTTCAAGAATTTTGCCGACTGTTTGAATTTGTGTGAATTATTGGAGAAAAACTTCAACAAAATTTATTGTACACTTTTCATGTTTTTTGGAAATTTTATGTTAAGTTTCATGAATTTTGGTTGGGTATTTTATGATTTATAAATTTTTGATTGAAACTATCCTGTTTAAATACGTAATTTCAACCACTATTTACATTCCAGGGTACAATTGGCTTTGCCAAAAATTTTGAAACTTTTACTGTAGCTTCTACATAATATTTGTCAATTTCATGTAAATTTTCGTGAATTTGTTTACGAGTTATGAATCTTTGATTGAGACTACCCTGTTTTACGCATAATACCGTACACTGTTTCAATTTTATGGAGGACTGACTTAGCGTAAAACTCTAAAAATTTTAGGGTCGATGATCCATAATAGTTTATATTTTTCCGCAAATTTTTGTGAAGCTGGAATGTGTAATCTTTATTTTGCAATTTTTTGAATGAAAATGTCTTATTTGGTTTAATTATGGTTTGTTTGTATGCATAAACTATAGATTGTTCATGTGAAGGATGATTTTGAGCATTAAGAATAGTAAGGTGTTCATACTAATGTGTTGGAAAGTTGTGGAAATTATGTCTTGATTTGACAAAATTCTTATGTAAGTTGTTTGACATTAAGTTTTTGGAATATAAAAACGTGTTTAAATAAACTGTGTGATCTCATAAGTTATATTTTTATGGAAAAATAGGTTTATGTCTTGCCTAAGGCTGGTACGTTGCATTATAAAGCCATTGTCATAGTAGTAATTGTTGTTATGCTCAGGTCGCCTAGTGGGAGACGTTACAACCAAACCCTCAATGTATGAACATGGGTCTTATGTGTTATGATAGCCACGTGGGTCCATAGTGAGGAAGGTTTCAATCTGAACTTTCCAGGATGCATGTATGACTCTGTGGTTTATGTTTCGTAGGTAGTTCGCCTCCCCTAGAGCGAGTGTGCTTAGTAGTTACCCTTTTTTTTTTTTGTTGGTTGGTGCATATCTATTCGTTACCATATATGAATGAGCTATAGCTAATCTACAAGGATATGTTTCTCACCCTCATATTGTAATGGTTCTTTGTTTGAGTTAATGGTCATGCGTTGATTTTTCCTAAATTAAGAACTTCGATTTGACCAATAATATATAATATGTTACAAATTTGGATTTCAAGTTGGAAACGGAATAATATTAAGGTATTTTGGTATGTTGATTGATTTTAGGAACATTTATATTATGTGATTATGACAAATATGAAAAAGGTTGTAATGTTGTTATGTATGTGAAAATTGTGGTTATACTCCTAATTGGACCATTAGTCAAGCTTGTGCGAGCTCTATTTTATCTTGGGCTCGAGTGAGGACCAAGAGTCCATCAGTCCAATGTGCACGGTTTGTACGGGACAATCAGTGAATAAACTAATAGTGAAGTTTATTTAGAGACTTAAGTGAAGACGAGAGTTCCTAAATCGTACGTGGTATGGGACATATATGGCTGAGCTAGTCTAATTGTCTGTCTCATGACATATATATAGGTTTATTTGTGAAGTTTGAAGAGTATAATAAATATGAAATGTATGATTGTATATCTGAAGCATCTTCATGTTCATTTACACATTTTATATATTATATGCTATGTTATGATTCTATGTGATGTATGCATTATGTGATTATGTAGTAATCAATTAATGAGCAAAGTATAACAGCGGGGTAGTTAAAGGTTATTCACTAAATTCGGGGAGCTCATGGCCTCACTATTTTTTCAGATTCCTGTAAGAAAAAAGGGAATACAATAGTGTTAAGAAGGCTAACTAGTTATTAAGTACTTTATTGGATAATCAAGCCAGAAATGTACGTAGGTCTTGTTATAGATTTATGTAATGGATTATGTTTATTAATGGTGTTATGACTTATGAATGCAATTTGCATGTAACTATGTAAGATTGTTATGGATTTTTCTAAATATGTATGTAAATGCATGTTTTAGAATCACTACACCCAACTTCAGCCCTTCGATATAAGCTTTTGTTGCTCTCGCCTACTATCAAGTTAATTAAGGTTAAGGAGTTTAGATAATCTTGTGGGTGTTTCCAGTTAGACATCCATAACAGTGACACGCTGTCCTCTTTGGATGGGGTGTTACATATTTATCATTTGGCTAGTAATAATTTAGGACGATAAACTGTAAAATCAATGACCTTAATTCTCAGACCCCGTTCTTTTTTGAGTTTTGGATGATTTAGCTAACAGCTTATATCTTCTTACAACTCCTAACATCTTTTTATAGCTCCTTACATATCCTTACATCTTCTTATATCTTCTTACATCTTCTTATATCTTCTTACATCCCATATATATTTTTGCATAACATTCATTTATTTTTGTTATAGTAATTACAAAAATATGTATATATTTTTTATTATATTACCAATATACAGAATTTGTGAATATGTTATGAACACAGTATTTATATAAACATACAAAAGAATTTAACGATGTAAATTATATTTGAGTTTCGACATGAACAATATATATTATTATAAATGAAATAAGTGAACACGATTTAAAATTATAATACAAAGCTTTCCGCCTGAATCATAATTAAAAACTCTCAAACTGTATGTGATGAAAGCGTTACAGCTATTTCATCCATAAGGTTATCCATAGCAATTTTGTTGCTTTCATTATATAGTTGAACATTTAGTGGTCGTTCCAAATTTGGTTCTATTACTGAGATTGATATGTACTTGTTATGCAGAATAATAAAATTGTGGAGAGTACAACAAGAAATGATTATCTCAAATTGCTGCTCCTGTCTTATTTAAGGCATTTTGTCGACCAATTTAATTTTTCATCTTTTGTTTTTTAGGGGAAGGTAATTTTTTGTTTTTGGTTATCTAATATGACAGTGCAATTTTCTTATTTTAAGCATTATTTTTTAATGTTTGAAGGGTTTATTTATAAAATTTATTGGTAATAATATATTGATAAGACATTTACATTTAAAATTGTTTACTTAAAATAGGTTTTCATTTAAGAGTTGTATTCAATTTTGTGAGAAATTTATTTGTTATACTTTAATTATTGGAAGATCAAACTAATGTAAACATAGGAAATCACCTTAAATATATGAAATTTTGATTGAAAAAATTTGTAGGTTTTTATATATTTTGTTGTTGTTTAATTTACTCAGTTATAGGTTTATTTTCAATAAGTACATTATTTTAATATTATTGTTTATCATTCAAAACGTTCATTATAAAAGAAACAAATTTTGTTTCAGTAATGTTACGAAATAATTTTTTTATTGATGGTATGAAATTTATTTTGTAATTGTAACTAATTTGTTACACGTTATTTCACAAAGCATACATTAAGACCCTGTTCTTTTTGCGTGTCAATTCTAAAATATCAACATCAATCCATTTCAACCTATTTCAGCGAACTTCAACCTATCTTCACTATTTTAATAAAGTTCAATTTATTATATAAAAAATTCAATATACTTCAACCTACTTCATCATTTTACCCACCTCAATTTACATATGAAAATAACAGGCCCTAAATACCAATAATATGCATACATATCTACAAATTATATTATATAACTTTTCAATAATTTAACAACTCATTATATTTATCCTTACAACTCTTTACATCTTATTACAACTGCTTATATCTTATTATAACTTTTTTTACATATTTTTGTATTTGTTTTACAATACCTTATAATTTCATATATTTTCTTACAACTTACCATCTTATATCGCGAAAAAGAAGTGCACTCGTCCACTAATTCACAATACTTGCTAAAAGCAGTAAAACTCGAATTTATATATTTATTTATTCGAAAAGCAAAACCCTGCTCAGGGTCTCTGCATTTCATACTGCTGAAATCTAGGCCNNNNAATCTCCCGCAGCGATTGGTGAGTGTCACACTTAGAGCAACGACAAAATCCACTAGGTAATCTCAATTCATTTCTTTCAATTTTCATCGAGATCTCCCGCAATCGCAGTTGGCATAAGCTATTTTCTTTCTGCTAGTTTGTTGTATTCATTTTAATGTTTCCAAATTCATGGTAATCGGATTGGTGGGTTAGTATCATTCTGGGGTTTGAAAATGAGAGCATAAATCAAAATTGTGATGCAGTCGATCACATTTGTAAGTTGTAATTGTTATGATTAACTACTTTTTGGGTATTTGAATTGAATCTCTTTTTGTGGGCATTTGTCTGATGCTTGACGGGGTTTTGCTGGCATCTGTTTTACTGTAAATTGATGTCGCATTAAGGGTTTTCAGTGCGAGGATTCTATCAGTTCTATGTTGCTCTTAGTTCTGCCTGATTATTAGAGTAGCTTTTTCGCTACTGACTGATAATATGGTATAGAACTGTTTGGAGAGGATCATCAATTTCAAAAACTTGAAAATGGATGAATAATGTTGCAA
>NCQV01083654.1:20921-34740 GCA_002740545.1 Lophocereus schottii
CCTTGTAGGATGACAAACTCCAAGGATTAACCAGAGACCTAATTTACCACCCTGCCTATCAACACTTTCGCTTCAATCCTTTATGGTGTTTTTGTTAGTTGTGCTAAGAAATCATTGGTTCAGCTAAGTTAAGAAGACGTAAAGGGAATTTTTTAAAATTTTTTTTTTGATAATCCTAACTAACTAATTGTAAGGGAAAATTATAAGAATATCCTTGCAGCGAGAGAGTTTCCTAACATGAAACACAAAATCTGTCGTGTTCTTGATGTGCACTATAACTTCAAAAATCAAACATATTGTCTGTGAGCCAGTGTTGGAATTTGTCCTTTGAAAACTGCTTTTTTCTTAGGTGATAAACAGAACAAGCATGCCAGCTATATAGATTACGTTATGTGCAAACATGAGCAGCTGAGGTACTCAACTTTATTTGAACTCTCTCATTGGTGGCTTGAACGATTGAAATGACTGATCAGAAATGGATCTTTACTGCCAGAAATGTTATGGGTTTCCAAACTAGTTTTGTTTTGTTAAAGATCATGCTAGTATGCTAGTGGATGGTCCTGGAATGATAGGTTTGGACCTAGTGATAATTCACAAGGGACAAGGCCTCTACTGGGAATGGTGTAGAGTGCTCTGGAATTGGTTGATGTAATGGAGAATTTTACTCTCCTTAGCATGTTACCAATAACATGTGCTCATGTTTAGCTGTAGGTGTTTGAGCATGAATATGCTGCATTGATGCTTATGTTATTTTCATGGTAGAGTTTGCTTCATTACCAAATTTAGAGCACCATCCTGAAGACAAAGAAGCTGATCACGGGAAACCCTTATAGTTATCCAGTTGTTTCATTTAGGTAGATTTTGAGGCAATTTATTATTTAGTGAAGGAGTTTTTTCATCAAAATTATATCTTGGAAGTTGGAAGGGTTTGGACTACAGAAGACACAGGTGGTGGGGATGAACAACTGTAGATGCTGTGAAACCCAGATTGGGTGGCTCTTTTTTTTTTTTTAAATGTTTTTTTTGGGGAAAAAAAAAATCTCAGTTATTCTGCAACTGACCTACTGCTTTCCATCGTTTCTGGTCTTACATAATGAGTTGCTGAGGAAATGCTGGGACAGATTTAAAAGTTTACCTTGTATTTACATATGAGCCTTTCGTGTTCTGAATGTTCTCTCTGTTTATGCTCTTCTGATCCCAGTACCTTGCTTTTGGGTGCATAAACCTCCTGTATTTTGTGTTATAATGGTTTAAGCAGCTGGCAACGAATTTGCTTGGCTAGGACTGTTCTTTGAAATTATCAACTTATTGTCCATAGTGTAAATTATCTCATTCAAATTCCAGTTTACGGATCACTTGTTCTCCTATGCACCGCACCATGATGATCAGGACTGAGAGTTGTATCAATAATGCTGGTCTACTTACTATTTTCTCTTGCAGATGATAAACAACACTGTTGCTGTGGCTCTTGATTAGCAGCTTATTTTAACCATGTTTTCTCTGATTAAAGCTCCCATATCCGGCATAACTGTTGCTAGACTAAATCATCTGAGGCAGAGCGAGAAACATCACAAGTTCCCTAATTCTCTTTTTGGGCATGCACTCCCCAATGCCCAAGTAAGAGGTGTTTCAATTTTGTGCTCAAAGTTGACCCCATGGGAACCCACCCCCCTTACATATGCGCCAGCTGATGAGGCTGACCCTGAACTCCTTGAAAGAACTTCAAACATATTCGACAGCCTAACATCCCAGCTTCCTGCAGAATCTCCCACTGCTGCTTCCAAAACCAGTGATTCATCAAAAGAGGTAGGCTTCCTTAAATGGCCATTGTGGATTCTGGGACCCGCNNGTCTCTTGGCAACAGGTATGGTCCCCACCCTGTGGCTGCCTATATCATCAATTTTTCTCGGGCCCAATATTGCCAGCCTGCTTTCCCTTGTTGGGCTGGATTGCATCTTCAATCTTGGGGCTACCCTTTTTCTCCTCATGGCCCATTCCACTACCCAGCCTAGGGACCCAACCCGGGCGCCAAAAAGCATGGCTCCTTTTAGTTACCAGTTTTGGAACATGTTTGCATCAATAATAGGCTATGCTGTCCCCTTAGTATTGCTTTTTGGGTCAGAAAAGGGATTCCTCCAACCCCAACTCTCGCACATCTCGTTCTTGGTACTTTTGGGCCCGTACCTTCTCCTTCTGTCAGTGCAGATTCTTACGGAGTTACTGACATGGCACTGGCAATCACCTGTCTGGCTAGTCACCCCGGTTGTATATGAGGCATATCGAGTGTTGCAGCTTATGAGGGGTTTAAAGCTCATTGCGGAACTCAGTGCACCAGCATGGGTGGTGCATACTATAAGAGGATTGGTGTGTTGGTGGGTGCTGATCCTTGGTTTGCAGCTCATGAGGGTCGCCTGGTTTGCTGGTTTCTCTGCTAGATCTAAGCAAGAGCAGGACAAGTTGAAGGTTGAACATGGCTTTACTTAGCATACAAGTTCTAATATTGTAGGAAATGGTATGCTTTTAGCCTTTTAGGGGTGTAATTTTTTCTGGCAATACCTGTAATTTTGCTCACTAATCAGGCATTGTGCTGTATGTGGTGTGAGAAATAAGAAGAAAGCACATAATGAACTGCGAACTGCATGCCTAGCTTTGAGTACACTCTACAGGGTGCTTATTTTGAAGTGAACTTGAGGCTAAATTTTAGTGTCTCCAATGGTTGCTTCCAAAATATACGTTTGATTATTGGACCAAAGTGTTTGAAACATTCTTATTGCGCAAAGCCGATTTGACCATAATTCCTAATGAACTGATTCCCAATTGACCTAGCTAAGGTCACAAATTAAGCAGTTAAGTATTGTACAGTTATGCATTCGATAAATATAACTATGTATCTAAAGAATTAGACATTTTTATAGCCATGTTAAACTTATAAATTTGATGAACTTCTCAATGATTTAAATAGACTTTTTGAAGTAAAGAAGTGATAATAGATTAGCTGTGATAAATTAAATTTAATATTACTTTTGATTTATTTCTTTTTGCTTCAATAACAATAACAGTTCCTACAAACCTACTTTCATAATTTATTTTCTTTTTTTTTTGAAATGACACATTATTTATAATCTATTATCAACGTCGTCGTAGTATTTGCGATCGAAAAATATAAAAGAAGAGTCTTCATAATGATTTGTGTTAAGATAAAGTTGGCTTATTCAATAAAATCTTTAAAAAACGACGGTTAGGGTTTTCAGAGTTCCCGCCAACCAGCATTTCAGAGTTCCACTGTTCCCGCCCTAAACTCCAAAATTCAAGCATCCGCGCAGAGAGAGAGAGGAGAGAGAGAGAATGGAGGCGAAAGAGGCAGCATCAAGCTTGGAGTCGCTAATGGTGTCTTTCAACACTCGCATCTCCGAGCTTCAAGAGCTCATCATCGCCAGAAACAGTAATTAATTTCTCCCTCAATTTCTCAGTTTCTTGGATTCAAGTAGGGTTTTGTGTCGACTGATTTTGATAATGGTTCGCCATCATACGTAGTGTACCCAGCGAGTAGCGTTGCCGATCTGACGGCGGTTGATGCGGCGGTGAAGGCTATGGAGCTTCAGGTTCAATCTATCAAAAATCGCTTGCGTGAGGAGACCCTCGCCATCCCCAAAGCCAAGGTTCCAATCTCTTTCTATCGCCTCTATTGCTAGGGTTTATGTGAAATTTAGAAAACGATTGTTCCTCTAGGATTTTGTTTAATTGTGAAATTGAATGTTTTAATATGTACAATTCCCCAAAAGATAAAGGAAAAGTGGTGGAATAAATCCTAGGTTTAGTGTTGCGTGGGATTTTTATGAACCGGATGGGTGAGATGAGTTATAGGACAATTGTGGTTTTAATTTGCAGAGGTTGATTGAAGCATCCCTGAAGCAGCAGAAGAAGCTGCAGGATATGGCACTTCATGTTCCTTCACATTTACCAGCCAGAACTGTGTATTCTCTTCCTAATGCTAACGACAAGTGAGTCGCTACCTCTGCCTGCCTGCTCTGCTAGTAAAAATTACGGACAATTTTCTCATATAGGATGCCGAATTGAGAGAATTTAGTTTCAAATGTGGCTGTTTGATGGTATGTAAAGCTTTCGCTCATAGTTTGCAGCCAGACATTTCCAATTGTGAACTATCCTTAGGTTCCTCGAAGATCGAGGAGAATCCTCCTGCATTGCACAAGGCAAGTTTGGATGTATTCTCCTGCTGTTTCAATTTTGCTAATCTTGGGGAGTATGAAGTGTTTAAATTGATCTCTTAGTGCTTCCTTTCTCATAGGAGAAAAAGGGTCGTGGGTCTCCGCCATTGTGGTACATTTCTGCGGATGAACTTGCCTCACTATCATCGTTAAGTGTACAGAACTTTGTCCTTTTGATTAGAGTTTGTTTGTGGTAATTGCATTTGTGTGGCTGTCCACTAACATGCTATAGTTCATGATGATTGTAGTTACATGCGAGGGAGACTGACCTTGGAGAAGGTCAATGCTGCTGTTTGTGACATGGCAGCATATGCTGAAGCAACTTCTCAACTTATCTCAGCCCCAAAAAAGAAGGTTTGCAGGCACTTCTTTTGTCTTGCAGTTAGTTTTTCAATGCTTTGATTACTCGAAGCTTTGCTGACTATGGTGTTTTTCTTTGTGAAGCTGCCTGAAAACATGTGGGACAGAGCTCTGGTGAGTGAACTTTGTTCCATTTGGAACATCACATATTCACCATGACTATGAGTTGTTGTACACGGGATTCAACTTGCATTTCCAACAGCATTTGTTTCAATGCTCCGTTTTTGCTGTCCCCTAAAGGCCTAGACAGTGGAGCTAAAGTTTTTGTTTGTGTAAATGAATTTGGTTAGAATATTTTGGTGTTCACTGCAGGAGCTTCGTGATATTGCAGCGACAGAAGGTGTTAAAGGCAAACATTTTTTTGTTGAAAGTGACATAAAGGGTCCTGCATTGAAGCTCGACAACACTGGCAAAGCAATACTGACTGTGAGTTTTCCTTCTCCTTAAAATCTGAACCGGTTAAGTTTTCATGCATTTATAACAAGCTCTATTGATATCAATCCTGTGGGGAATATGAAAGTAGGAATTGTTCCACACTGATAAAATTAAAGGTTATGGACATGTATATAAGTTTGTTAGTTACTCCACCAATTGCCAATTGGTTTTGGGTTGAAATCTCATTTGAGCTTGTATGCATGACTCTTTGTTAATTGCTAGATTGATACAAAGAAATTTAACAAATGCTTTGTTATGGTGACTCAAAATTGAAAACCTTTTAAGCCAAGAGGATTTTCCTAAATTGCACGTACACAAATGAGGGAAGATACTCAATTGTGCTTAGGATGTGTTCTGGCAACATTGAACTCAGGTTTCTGAGCAGACACGTGTTTCCCTGTTATTATGGGCTGACCATCTTTGTTGAAAATTGGCTGCTGTATTCAGAATATGGGGTTATTTTGGAATGAAATCATATTTTTTCACCTATGACATCGTGGAAGTAGATCGCCTATTTGCTTGGGCTGGCAGCCTAGCACCATTACAAGTGTCGATATTGACGTATAGGTGAGACAAGAGACTTGTTAGCTGCAAGATCTCGCTAAGACTTGGTAGCTTGTCNNNACTGAATGAAAGCACCTCCTATTTTGGGGGGTCTGAAGTTCGAAACAAAGGAAGCATCTCCTTTGCAAAGGGAGATGTTTTACCCCTAAAAAAGCCTTTGTGACTGCTGCGCCCCCTGCCCCCCAAAAAGCCTGCTATAGAACCTCTTGGGTGGTGCTTGATAGGCCCGGAAGGGGGGGGGTTTCTTATTTTTAAAAATTTAAATGAAAACACTGGATAATTCTTCCAGCTATTAAAGAAGTTGAATCAAAACTGTCAGTTAAGATAACTGGATATGGAAAGTGCCTGAATAAATGACTAGCAATTTTTTTTTTTAAACAAAAGTTTTACAGCATTAGACTTTGCTTCTTCACAGGTGCTCCGTCATCTTGGCCGAATTAGTGAGATGCGGGTTGGACATCAGCGAGTGATTATCCTCTCAAAACCTCAATGAATCACTACTTAATCACTAAGCCCTGAGTTTGTCATTTCAATCAACTAAAATCCAGGTAATTTTCTTGCTGTCCATGTTCTTTTTAGTTTCCTTTGTAGGCGTGTGGGTCGAATGTGTCACAATCAAAGCTGGAATTTGAGACACCAAGTGCCAATGTTGCTATTATGATTCAGATTTTCAGGCATGGCAATGCTGCATCAGAGATGGATAACATGTAGATTCAATGACTTGTTGAAGTTATCAGTGGAAGGATAGCAAGCTGCTGACAAGAATTTAGAATTGTTAGAACTTTTCTGACTGTTTGTGTGTATTTATGTAAAAAGAAGTAACAGGGTTGAGATAAGCTCTTCAAAATGGAGTATGAGTCTTGCCTGACTATCTGCCCTATTTTCTGATTGCTTATTTTTAAAGTTTAGAATGCAGTAAGATGGACACAAGTTAACATTTGTGAAATTTTGCATTATCGGGGGAAATCGGAGCATGAGTCTCGTTTCACCTTCTCCGTTTTCTTCTAATTGCTTATGTAAAGTCTAGGATGCTAAGTTAGACACCAACTCTAGGGAACATCTGCATTATTAGGTGCCAAGTGGCTAAAAAGACCATACACATACACATAGGGCCAACAATTTAGAACTACATCATGGCCATTCTAAACAAAGACAGAAACACTGAAGTGGAAGGAAATAAACAAGCAAGCCAACACATCAGACAAACTTTACGAATTCCTTCTGACTCTCAACACTGGAAACCCTCTGGAATCTGCTTTCCACAGCCACTAAGCAGAAGGCTAAGAGCCATGGGCGGTTCGAGCGTGACAATGCCGAGCACATTGGCCTTGAGTGCAGTGCATAGACACACTGCAGCCTCAAGGTCAGCGATGCCTTCCACCACAGTACAACATTCTGGACTAGGCTGAGTCCCAACCACCTCAGTGGCCAAACCAAGCCAGCTACCACATACCCCAAACTTCAGGGTGTCTTTGGGGCACTTGACTTGTGGCTGTGGTATGTATGGGATACTGTGACCCGGTATGTATGGGATACTGTGTTCGTAACACGAGACACAAGTGAAGAAGATGATGTTTAACAGAATGGTTACAACAGTTGCCTTCCCAAAATCCATCTTCATGGTTTGTTTGTGAGGGTGTGGGAGTTTGTGGATCAAAGTTTAAGTGAAAATTGCTTGGTTCTGATTTATGAATTGCTCTGGTGATAGGAGTTTTAGCAAAGAGTGATTGGCGTCATTTACGGAGATGGTATATTGTCTTCATTGTGGGAAATTGTATAGAAGTCAGCTGGTCATGGCCCATGATTTGATGAATTTTGTTTGCTTTTGATTATTTGATACTTCAATGAGTTGGTTTTGAATAGAGCTAGGAAAGCTTGACCCGACACAATAACATGACCCGAACCTGACCTACCTGAATTCAACACGATTTGACCGTTTAATTTGAAACACATGTTATTTTTCAATTTTGAGTAAATTTAAACTATTTTCAAGGCTGATACAAAATTGATTCATTTATTAAATGAGCCGATCCGAACTGATTCGTTACCTAACTCTAGTTTGGAGAGTGATGGAGGCTAAAAAGAAGAATAGTATAACTTTGTGATATTCGGCTTCCAACTTTAGTAGCCCGACTTATCAGGATACAGTAAATTTTAATTCCACCGAATTGAAACTAAAAGAAAAATTACTTTTCATAATGTAATTTTTTTTTTTAAAAAGGAATGCTAGTTACTAAAGTTCTGGCAAATTTGTTAAACACGACCCCACATCAAAAGAGTTGCCAACTATTTTATGTTGGGCACTGGGCCCTGCCATTGAACCACTTGCCGACTGTATCTTTTTTTTTAAAAAAAAAAAAATTGTGCCAATTTCCTATATTGGGTTGTCAAAACATAAATAATGAACGTCCTTAAAAAAAGGTGATGATAAAGTGGGAAGTTTTTCCACATCAATATAAATGCTATACTTTCTTTAAAATGTGATTTTTTTTTTTTTGTGTGTGGGGAGGGGGGGAGGGGGAAGGAAAAAATGGAACTTGGAGGATTCTCATTGGCTGGATTTATATTGGTGATCTACAACAATATAAATGCTAAACTTTCTTTAAAATGCAAGATCAAATAGCTAAGTAAGCGAACTTAGATCGAATAACCAATTTTGACAAGAAAAACTCTCCTAAATACTAGAGTCGAGTTACTGTTGCCCCAATAAGAGGTAAAACTCTTTCATTACAGATTCTCCATTTACAAGACTCAAACTCAAGAACTTGCTTAAGAGGAACAAGTGCCAAAACACTTGAACCAACTTGTGTTGGTAAAAACTTGACAATTATGAATAGGGTTTTTTTGTTGATCAAACTAGAAATAGAAAATTAACAATAGAAAACTATCTAAAAAATCCTTCAATATATTCATCTAAAGTAAATATACTAAATTCCTAATATATGACTGTTTGTGTGTATATTTTTTTGGGTCTTGGATCCTTAATTTTATTGGAGTCGAACTACTGTTGGTTCGAGACTTTACTTAAGAAGAATAAATATCAAATCACTTGAACCAACCTATGTTGTTCTGACTGTTTGTGTATTCCAATTCTTATCTCATATAATTATGATTATTGTCATAGATTGATATGGAATCTAGCTAGAGAGGGTTGACTTTGTTTTTAAAATAAATATGGCAAGAAACGCTGAAAGCTTGAAGAAGGGGAAATCAGCTAATTAAACAATTTGATTAAAATTTGCTTCTCAAATATAATATATGGAGTCTAATTGTAAAAATAAAACTTGAACAACAAGACTAATCATCCCTATTTAATCCCTCCTAATCATCCCTTTAATCATCAATTCATCAACACTACCTTCTCACAATCTCTCTGATCTCTTACAAAATTCCAAGTTTCTTTAATTTCTCCTCTCTTAATTACTTTCTTTGTATTTTTTTAAACAAAGAAATAATTAATGGGTCTGATTAGGGCAGGGTTGATCTTCACATTAGGGACTGTTTGGGGAGTATATTTAGCCCAAAATTACAACGTCCCTGACGTTAAGAGATGTGCAGATGAACACTTCAATAAGACCAAACACATTGAGGAAACCTACCGCAAGCCAAACAATGCCTTGGGGGATATCAACAATGTCACCAATTATAAAAATATCCCCACCAATAATTAAATTTCATACCTATTGCAATATTCATGTTTTATTTATTTTTATTGAGTTTGATCTTTATCTTTTGTTTTTTTTTTAATTTTATGTATGATGTAATGTTATAGCAGCCTTGAATTTGAAATAAATGTCACATACTTTGCATTGGTTTTAATGGTATATGTAGTTTATAAATACAAAATGTTCGATTCTCATATGTTAGCCTCTTCCATTTATGACCTTTCTACTCTATAGATTTGTCTCATAAATTATGTACAAATATTGAGATATTTCAGACGCTCGCAGATGGATGCTGGAAAAAAGAGCAATGATACAAGCAAATCACAAGTTACGAGTACGAGTAAAAGGAGTCCAAATGTCCAATGAGTTTCATTGAAGTATGTTGTGAATTTATAGTGCGATTTTGTACAAGTACGAGTAGAAGGACAATAGTGTGTTTTATTAAGTATTCAAGTGGCATATAGCGGTTTAGGTAATGAATAGCTGCTTAGGTAGTGGATGACGTTTCTAATTTAGTTGTTAGCGAGTAGCGGTTTGGATGAGCAGTTGAAATAAATGTGTTTGGTAAATTTAGCAGTTGGGTGAGCTGATTAATATAAATTGACATAAAAGGGTATATATAATTTTCAAAGATAAAATTTTCAAAGGATATTTTTTGGCCAAAAAAATATGAAATACGACTTTTGAATGCAAAACTTTAATACTATTAGCTTTTCAGAAACGCTGCTTAAAACGCTAAACGTTACTCGCAATGCTAGTCAAAATACTATGTTACCAAACACTAAAAATTACCTAATGAGTATATTGATTTAGTCAAAACGTCAAACGTTATCCAAAACGCTATTGCCGAATACGCCCTAAGTTATGTCACGAATCTCTAGCATGATTCGTAGTTACAGTTTACATCATTGGAAAAAAAAAAAATAAAAAAAGCTGCTTTTATTTATATTTGTATTGCATTAGTTACCTTTTATTGCACATTATTAGACGAATTTACTGTCTTAATTTTAGGGCAGTATTACAATAGACGACCGCGTAGCCTATGTAAACTCTTGAAGGAGCCAGCTAATTAAATAAATGTTAGAAAATCACAAACTACTTCTTCTTCTTCAAGAACAAGAACAATAGAACTCCGGAGCAAGAACAATAGAACTCTAGAACTCCACTTCGCAGACTCCCCTAATTTCCGCCATTGAGGTGAGTTACTTCTTTCAATGATTCGTGGCTTCGATTCAAATTCCAAGCTTTTCGGTTGTTACCCATTTGGAAATTTCAATTTTTTGACAGTTGATAGCATAGTAGCATGCCATTGGTGATTGTGGAAACAAACAATTGGGCATCATACAAGGGAAATATTCTTAATTTGATGCAAGCGCTAAGTTGATTTGGGATTTCAGTTTGATTTGGTTTGGATTGGACTGGTGAATGATGGTGAACTCAATGCGCCTTTTATCACGTTTGATTTCATCCGCCAAGTTTTCTTCGAATGTTGAAGCAAAGGCACCTAAAATTGATGATATTTTACGGCAAACAAGGGTATTTACAAATGCAGATGTTGTTGAATATTCAAAGGTTAGCCATGATTCAAATCCTCTGCATTTCGATGCTCAATGTGCCCAGAATGCTGGATTTCGAGATCGAATTGTTCATGGGATGCTCGTTGCTTCCTTGTTTCCCCAGATTATTTCCTCTCATTTTGTAAGTTTCAGTTAGAATTAATCCTTTTTTCTTTTACCCATTATATGTTTTATCCTCCATGTTGATGGGGTTTTGTTTTTCACGGCTAACATGAGGGTATATAGTGTAGTTGAAGGGTAAGCTGATTGAGTGTTTTCTGGGTTGGTGGCAATTTTATGAAACTCTCTGCCTCAAGTATTGTGCTGATTTCAGATGAGCATTTTTTGACATATGAGATGTTGTCGTTGGACTATCTCAATCCTTTTTCTGGGTATAAAGTTGATTTTTTCCCTGGGTCATATGCATAATACACAACACGGAGGAGGCCTCTTATGGGATATGTGGAAGGGAGGTTAGGGAAATCCAAATGTACATAGCCTTTCCCCTGACAAGAGGAGATGCTATTTTATCTTACCGAAGCGTTGAACTGGTTGATCCTTGTGATCTTTGTTGGCATGGGAACAAGTTAGGTTTAGCTGTGAATCTAAAGATCAAAACTAGGTATTAGATCTGGTATTTGGCGGTTGTACATTGGTCATTACTCACTAATCTTGGCTTGAATATTGTAGGAAGCTTGGGCTTTGTAATGACGCTGATTTGCGTTTAAATTTATTACTGGCAATTACTTATTCTAGCTTTTGAGTACTGCTGCCATTGTGTTCATTGGTACTGCTCGCAATGAGAATATTGCTGTGATTGTGTTGAGGAGTGCCGCCTGCAATTTTTGACTGTAAATGCGGCGTTGTATTATTTTGCTTGCTGCAAACTTGCTGCTGTAATCTAGGAGTTGGAGTTTCGGTTAAGAGCTGGCAAGCAAGCATCTTCATGCATTACTTGGGGAAAGCTTGTTGATTCTAGTGTACTGATCTTGTATCACAAGCTTGGTACAAGTTATGGTCAAGATTTTTGTGTCGAAAAGCGAAAGTGTTTCTGGGTTCTACTGAACTTGTGGTTCTCTCCTTTTGTGTCAACATAAGGAGAAAGTGCCTTTCAGCTATCTCTCACCCTAGAATATCCTACTATGATGATAGTTTTGCTTGGTGGACTACAAAATCATGCACATTTTGGCGGTTTTGATTAAATCATAGAACTTATTCTGGGGAGCTTTTCAGAGTTGGTTGCTCATAGTCTTCTACCCTTTGTATTTCATTTTTGGGAGAACTACTGATTCCTGTTATTCAGATGCAAATTCAATTATATTTCCGTCTGCCTGTCATGCCTTCTCAAAACGCTTCTGTTTTTCCTTTCATATGTTTTTGGGTTAAGAATACCAACTGCCAAGTTAAGATTTGTCTTTTTCATGGCCGCTTCATTAGGGCATGGGGTTTAGACATTTGGTTTCCTCTATTCAGTATGACTCATTAAACCGGACAGTTAGTAAAGCATGGCTATATCTTAACTGAAATTGACTCTCACAACTGGAATGGCTGCCACAGAACTTTAATGGTTTTGATTAAATCATAGAACTTATTCTGGGGAGCTTCGGTAGCTCATAGGCTCATAGACTTCTACCCCTTGTATGTCATTTTTGGGGAAAACTATGGATTCCTGTTATTCGGATGCAAATTCAATCGTATTTCTGTCTGCATGTGATGTTTTCTCAAAACTCAACTGTTCTTCCTCTCATATTTTTTTGGGTTAAGATTTAAGAACACCAATTGCCAAGTTAAGACTTGTTTTTTTTTCTCATGGCCACTTCATTCGGGTGTGGGGTTTAGACATTTGGTTTCCTACATTCAGTATGACTCATTAAACTGGACAGCTAGTAAAGCATGGCTATGTCTTAACTGCAATTGACTCTCACAACTGGAATGGCTGCCATAGAACTTTGGAATCTAACTAGGTTTGAGATCTTTGGAAGGTTTTATCCCTGAAATTACCTTTTGAATGCTTGTAGCCTGGAGCAGTATACAGAACACAAACTTTGGTATTCAAACAACCCGTGTACATAGGAGAGGAGATCACCGCTGAGGTACAAGCGATCGTTGTAAGGAAATCCAAGGAGAGACACTAGTAAGAAGCTTCACCTTACTACAGAAGTAGATTTATTTGGCTCAATCAACTTTGAGGTTTGGGTTCTAATTTCCTACTCTTTGAATGTTTGGTTCGATTTGGCAGTGCGATTTTTTCTACTAGGTGCCTGAAAGATGGCGACATTCTTGTGATTGATGGCGAAGCCTCAACCATTCTTGCCTAGGACAACAATTGAATTGCAAGGATCAAAGGCGTGAACAAAATGGTGAACGTCCATCAGTTCAGGTCTTGCCATATGTTTTTGCGGATGGATGTCATATTCCTCTACCAAATAGGCTACTGCCTTGTTTAACGCCATGGTGCGCTAGACCGAGAATGAAAGATTGGCTTTTTGCTTGATTTTGGGTAATTTCAACAATGCTCCGAGACTCTCTGCTCAAATTCAGAAGGATTAACACGAATTGAATTCGGGATACTTTGTTTTCCCTAATTATTGATATTGGCCAATATGGTTAAATTTTCTCCACAGGATCATATACGGCTCTGTGTCTATCAGAGTACAAGTTGCGCCACCTTGATGTCTGACCCTTCACGGTATAGACAGCAAAGTTTTAATGGCATTTAATAAGACAGCCTAACAAATTTTAATGTCATAACCGATGTTTGTCTACCAAAGTCTGTTGTGGGTACCTTGCCGTAAGGGGGATTTTTTTTTTTATTGAATTTGGGGTATTTTGCATGAACATGGGACAACCAACCTAAGCAAACTCAATGAATGTGCAAGGGACCAATGCACATGATTGAATAAGTCTCAAAGTCGATGAAAAGCTTCTTTAAGAAAGTGACCAACTTTTGGCCCTATCAAATGAGTTTTCTACTTTAGCTCAACCCTCATTCAAATTTCTTGGATTGTTGTCA
>NCQV01083665.1:0-16691 GCA_002740545.1 Lophocereus schottii
CGTAGATAGAGGATAGCGGTTCTAATTTAGCTATAAGTGGATATTTATTTAGATGAGAGGTTGAAGTAAACGTGTTCAGTGTGACTAACGTAAATTGACATAAATGATATAAACAATTTCCAAACATAAAATTGTCACTGGGTATTATTGGCAAAAAAATATAAAGTGCTACTTTTGAATGCCAAAAGCTAATATTGGTATTGTTTGAAATGCAAAACGCTACTTGAAATGCTTTGTCCAAAAACTAGATTACCGAACATTAATAATTGAATAATTAGTGTATTGACTTGGTTAAAATGCTAAATATTGCTCAAAATGTTGTTGTCGAACATGGCCTTAGAGGGCAATAGCTGTTCTAATTTATTTGGTAAAGGATAGTTGTTTAGATAAGTAGTTGAACAAAATGTGTTTGGTAAATTTAGCTATTGGGTTAAGTTGATTAACTAATGTAAATTGACATAGAAGGGTTTCCAAAAATAAAATTTCAAAAGGCATTTTTTGACCAAAAAATGTGAAATGCTGTTTTTGAAAGTCGAAAGCTAATGCTAATAACTTTTTGAAAACGTTGTTTGAAATACTAAATACTACTTGAAACACTAACCCAAATACTATGTTACCGAGCACTAAAAATTGATAGATTAGTGTCGTGACTTAGTCAAAACACTGAAGACTACTCCAAATATTGTTGACGAATATAACACATTGTTTTTAAAATCATTATTTCAATGCCCTCACCTTGAAAATTGTGATCATATATGTTGGGAAACGATGAAGGGCCAACAGATAAATAACAATGGAAAAATAAAACAATTACACGAGAATTTTTATGTGGTTTATTCTCTCAATAGACCTATGTCTACGATCTTGATTTGAGTAGGATAATATCCACTATGACAATATTGTAACGATATAATGCAACCTTTGAAAGGAAAAGTTTCAAACCCTCTCACCCTCTCACCTAAAGAATTGATTACACCACATTGGTTAATTAGTTCAGTGGAGTATATTTTGGTACACTCCCACACACTCCTTATGGTTTGTACACACCTCACTTCAAGCTCTTACTCCTTTCAAGTTATTTTGAGCTTGCTTAATCTTGCTTGCTTGCACCTTGAGAATTTACAAACTATTGGTAGAAGTTTGTTTCACGCATGTGTACACCATAGTCAAAAGCATGTAGCCACATGCATATGCTACTAGTAGCCTACCATTCACGTTCATTTTTCAACTCATAAAATGAAGGCATCACAAATTCAAGATTTTGTCAATAAAATCTTGATTTTGTCATTAATTTGAAGTCTTGCACCATCCCTCAAAGTCTGTCCCTCTTTCTTCAATTTTTTTTTTTCAATTAAAATTGTTATTGTTGTTGGTGTCCTCCAAATTGAAGGGAATACTTAACAAACCTCCCCCTTCCCTACTATTTGGAGGGCACCACCAAAGTCTTGGACTCATTTCCAAATACTTAATGACATTCGAAAATTGAACTCGTTTTCTCTTCTCAAACCACTTACTCTCATTCGTAGTCCCCTACATCAAACAACCCATCAAGCGACATATATATTTCTTGTCTTTCTCCTATTGGAGAATCAGTCAGTTACCTTTATACACTTTGCACCATTTATGAACTCCAACATATTTGTACCCATGTGATGTTAACTCTCCCAACGAAATTAAGTTGACACTAGCGCTAGGCACATGCTTCATATTATGAAATGTTCTCACTACATCATTCTGGAGTTTCAAGCAAACACTTCCAACTCCTTTAACTTTCAATTTCTCATTGTTACCTACAGTGATGTAGCCATAATTACCATGTGAGTGCAAGGTGTTGAAGGAGTCCTTGTCCTTGCAAATATGCATGGATGTTGCTGACTCCAACACCCAAGAATTTTGACCATCAATAGAGTCATCAACTCTCTCTTTGGCACTTTGAGCCAAGAATACATCTCCTCCGTCAATCACATTTCCATTTGAGTCATTCTCATCTTCCAACATAGCTTTGCCTCTCATTTTCTCTTGTAATTTCTTTAAATTTGTCGTCCTTCAACTTAGGACAACGATTTTGAATGTGGCCCTTCTCTCCACAATAATAACACTCTATGTTACCTAGATCTTTCGGCCCATATTGTGACCTTTCTCTGGGACCACCTCTTCTCTTAGACTGACTCCTACCTTTCTCCAAGCACACGATAGCTATTACTTGATCTACTCTTTGAAAGTACTCATTCCTCAGCATTCTTTCATTCTCCCGCAGAACCATTGTCACCTCATCTAATTTCAGCGTGGTCTTCCTAACAAGCATTGTCTGCACAATTGGCCTGTAAGATTTTGGTAATGAGGCTAACAATAGCAATCATTGCTCTTTATCCTCAATCTATCATCAGCATTCAAGAGTTAACACACTAGCTGATTGAAAGCATTAATGTGATCATGGAGGTTACCACCTTCTTCCATTTTCAATGAATATAACTCCATCTTTAAACAAAGTTAGTTGGTTAGAGGCTTCAATGCATCGATGCTCTTAAGTTTGATCCACATGGCTTTCGGTGTTATCTCTTTTAACACATTGTACTTGATCTCAGGAACAAGAGCCAAACGAATTATGCTTACTGCCTTCTTTTGCATTCTACCCCATGCATTGGTATCCACCGTAGGAGGCTTCTCATCTTCCAAAGCCAAATCAAGACCTTGGCTCACCAAAATGTCTTGAATGGTGCTTTGCCATAAGGTAAAATTTGGTTTCCCATCAAACAACGGGATTTCAAATTTTGCTATATTTCCAGCCATCGCCACGACTTGCACACAGTCTCACCACAAGGTCTCGAACCCGCTCTGATACCACTGTTGGGAAATGATGAAGGGCCAATAGATAAATAATTCTAGAAAAATAGAAAAATGACACGAGAATTTTTACGTGGTTCAGTCTCTCAATAGATCTATGTCTACGAACCTCATTTGAGTAGGATAATATGCACTATGATAATATTCTAACAATACAATGCAACCTGTGAAAGGAAAAGTTTCAAACCCTCTCACCCTCTCACCTAAAGAATTGATTACACTACACTGGTTAATCAGTTCAATAGAGTATATTTTTGGTACACTCCCCCATACTCCTTATGGTTTGTATACACCTCACTTCAAGCTCTTACTCCCTCTGAGTTATTTTGAGCTAGCTCAATCTTGCTTGCTTACACCTTGAGAATTTACAAGATATTTGTAGAAGCTTGTTTCACACATATGTACACCATAGTCAAAAGTATGTAGCCGCATATGCTACTAGTAGCCGACCATTCACCTTCATTTTTCTACTCATCAAATGAAGGCACCACAAATTCAAGATTTGTCAATAAAATCTTGATTTTGTCATTGGTTTGAAGTCTTGCACCATCCCTCAAAGTCTATCTCGCTTTCTTCACTTCTTTTTTTTTTCAATTAAAATTATTATCGTTGTTGGTGTCCTCCAAATTGGAGGGAATACTCAACAATATGGACTCATTTTTCAATCAAAATTCTATAGGTGAGATGGGCTAAATAATAATGTTTTCCTTATATATGATAACAATTTTTAAGGTGAGAAGGGTTAAATCTATACTATTATAATAGCAATATTTACAAAACCCTAGAATGGTGTAATGAGAGTGATTTGTAGGATTTGATGTAGTTTTAGCCATAAAAATTATTTATGCATTAAATCTAACTCGTCGATTTTAAAGCTAAGACATCTTTTTATTTTGTTTAAAAAAACTCTCATGATTTCGGATATACATGATAAAAGATAGATGATAATTCAATTATCTAGGGAAAAATTTAGGCATATATATTATTCATTAAATCTAAACCGTAGATTTTAGTTTTAAAAACCACCTTATCTAAGTAAAATACCTATTTATAATTTTTGTTTTTTTAAAAAATCACTATAATTTAGTTATATTTGATAAAGGATACATGATAATTCTATTATCTAAGGTAAAATTCAAACAATTAGAAAACATGATAATATTTGGAAAAACCTAAAATGCTAGCTAACGGGAGTGATTTGCAGGATTTAATGTAATCTCAGGGATAAAAATTAGTCATCTATTAATTCTAAGCCTTCAATTTTCTATCTAATCTATCTATAACGATATTTGGAAAATCCTAAAATACTAACACATGAATGATTTGCGGGATTTAATGTAATCCTAGTCACAAATATTATCAACCCATTAAATCTAAACCCTTTATTTTAAAGTTTAAAAAAAAGTTTGTAAATGCTGTCTATCTCCAAGCACAATACTGCTTTATTTTAATTTATTTTTAAAAACAAAACTTAGGGGAGTTAATTACCTACTCACTATATTTTCAATTATACGTGATACGTGAATGTCAAGGCTTTAGATACTTTTGGTTATTGATTCTATACACACCTCTTTCTCTCATCAAAGCATGTGCGCGCGCACACAGACAGACACACACACACACACACTGTCTATCTAGGAAATTCGTTTCTTCAATTTATTTTAGAAATTGCTTCTCTAATATTCTGTCTTTCCTAATTTTCCTTGATAGTCACCTTTAATTATTTACTACATGAATTTTCAAAGTCTTTTGGCTAATTTGTTTGGGAATTTGTGTGATACATAGGTGCAAGGAAAATAGGAAAACACAAGCAACACTCATGAAGTAAGAGAGGTGTGCAAAGACTAGAAGAACATATGGAAATCTCCTTCTTTTTCTTTTGCTTACAGTTCCTGAGATTGAATCTACCAGCATTGTGTGATGGTGTGATTGCGTATCTTCAGTTCATTTATTAATTTTAGCTTTGCACCTGTTGAACTTTTGTTAGAATTAGCAATTCTTTTCTGGTTGTATGTTACCATGGTTTTGGATTTTTTTAACTTCTTTTTATTTTTTAAGGTGCAAGAATGATAATATGATAGGCACGCTAATGGAATTTTGGAAGAGGGTGGTTGATTCGGGAAGTCATAGATTTTGAGAGGAGGGATGATAATACGGTATATTAATTTTGAAGGGGGCAATTGACTTCAGAAAATTTAATTTTAATTAGAGGGTATTTTGACCCTGAAGGGGTATTGGTGGATTCATTCCGAATTTTGAGCTCCATTTTGTCTTTTCTTTTTGGAGGAACTAATTGTAGAGCATGTTTAACATAATGAATACTAAATTAGGGATTTTGGGAGTCAATACTTGGGGAAGGACTTGAAGCATTGCATTACTGTCTAATAGAAACCTCAAGTACAAATAAGTGTCCTTCAAGGACTTGGATGAATATTTCAATCAACTAGGAAGAGAAAAAATATAAATAAAGGAATATAATCTATTTTTAGAAAATGATGTCTTCACCTCAGCATAAATTGATATATGTTTTAAATATTATTGTGAAAAAAACTAAAATAAATAATTTTGAAGGCACATATAGTTCAGTATTTGATAAAAAAGAATAAATGTTATACTATGATTCTTACTATTATCGACAAATTTTCAAGAGATATTACATTTGATATCGCCATATTTTTAAAAAATTCATTTCACATACAACACAAAAATATGTGTGCTATGAACAAAGTTCATCATGATCCCCCTGAGCAAAAAGTTTGTATTTTCAGTGAAACAAAAATATGGAGGTGGGAGTATGGCAATATTGTGAAAATTTTAAATCTTAAATTGAGAATATACGTTACATTTTTGGATTCATATTTTTTTGGATTCATATTATGTATAATTTATGTATAATTTTCTATGTTTATAGCTAGGTGAGAGTCATTGATATAAATTACATTTTTGGATTCATATTTTTTTATAGGTTATCATAGGGAGGATTAGATGTTAGATATGTTATAGTATAAAATTTGTAATCTATAAAGGTTGATGCATAATGCATAAATGTAGGAGTTAAAAGGAGGAAATGACTTTATTTGAAAGAGATTTGGATATCTAAGTATTCTCAAAGATAGTGTTATCTAATAAAAAGGAAGTGGTATTTTTCACTTATACCTTAGTGAAACTATTTTATACGTGAGTGATACATGTGTAATCGCAAATTACAAAGATTAATACCTTCAATTAAATGAATTCGGTGCAATCTATATGAATACAATAATCCACTGATTCTCTCTCCTTTCTAAAATGAATTTTCCAACCTTCGAATCAAGGGGATAGGGGCCTATTTATAGGAAAGCCTCCCCCTTGAAAGTCAAGATGGGCCTTGACTTGGGTTTTGGGCCTGGACCTTTCAAGTAGGCCTCGCCCTAGATTGCTTTGACTTTCGTTTGTTTTGACTTCGACTTTGATTTTAACTTTAACTTAGGAGTCTCCCGGGTTTGGGCCGAGCATTAACTTGGAAGTCACCTCGAGTTTTGATCGGATGTTGACTTGAGAGTCGTTTGACGTTTGACTTGTGAGTCGATGTAAGTCTTGACCTTTGACTTTAATCTTTGACTTTGATTTTGACTTTGAATTTGACTGCACCTTGACTTGGGCGTCGTTCAGACTTTAGGTCGTGACTTGACTTGGTAGTCGTCTTGAGCCTCAATTTGGGCTTTTCCTGAATTTTGATTGAGCCTGGACTTAAAAGCCATTTTGGGCTTCATTTTTGGCTTGACTTATGAGTCTTTTGGACTTGACTTGTGAGTCTTTAATTTAAAAGGGTTGGCCCAGTTAATTAATTTAATTTAATTATGGTACAACATGAATAAATTTTTCGTGCCTACAAATTTCCTCCTCGAGACAAGGTTACGTACGAGACTGTTGTCGTATAAGCGTAACCGATGTCTCGATTTTGTTTTACCATATGTTCACGACAAATGCCTTGAACATGCCTTGAACATGCGTGGACCAAACCCCACTTTTATCTCTTTCTTTCTGGGTCTGGCCTGCTTCTCCTTTCTTCTTCTTCTTTTAATTGCGTAAGCCTGTCTAAGCCTCGCTCTTTTCCATTTTCTTTTCCATTCTACGCTTGACCCTTTTCATGAAGCCCAGACCATCCTTCTTTTGTTTTGTTGTTGTGTGTGGGCTAGCTTTCCCATAATATGAACTGGCTGACTTGTAAAGGTGGACATTGCTCCTTTGGTCGTGTTCTTAAAAAAGTTAACATTCTTCTCAAATTCAACTTTATCCTTCCTTGATTCAGTAGAATAGAAGGAGTTGCCGCAACAACTAGCTATCGTCACCCCCATGTCATGCGCCTTGGTCGCTAATTCTTGAAAAGTCCTAGGTTTGCTCATTTGTAGGATGTACAGCAAGTCCCAGTGCATGCCTTGGGTGCACATTTCGATAGCGAACACTTCAGGCAACCGATCCTTACAATCGAGACTAAGTGCGTGCCAGCGGTTGATGTAGTCAAGAACCGAGTCATCTTTCCATTGTTTTATGTTTGTCAACTCAGTCATGCTGGCAATGCGCTGAGTGTTGTAGAACCTGATCAGGAATTCTTGCTCCATTTGCTTCCAACTGTCAATGGACTCAGGCTCTAAGTTAATATACCAGTCCAAAGCAATACTTTTAACGTCCTGACAAACTGTTTCATCATAAGGTCGTCGTCAGTCCCAGCATCGTTGCATTTCTCAATGAAGTGCATAATATGCTGTTTTGGATTACTTTTCCTATTGAATTGTTAGAACGTGGGGGGTTGGTAACCATGGGGCATGCGAAGAGCATCAATCCTCTTAGTGTAAGGCTTGGTGTATAGGTGCGTTTTACGCAAACCTTTACATAGCTGCGCCTTAACAGCATTTGCTATCAAGTCTTGGATTTGCTCAATGGTCATTAATCCAGAGGACTTAACATATTTAGGGCTAGTGTCTTTCTTTGACTACTTCTCGCTATCAGAGGCTTCAGTGTGGATGGATATTTTTTCTGAGTCCTCACTTTTTGAGTCTTTTGTGGAAGATTGAGCTGGCCGTTTTTCTAACTTCCTGGTCAGCGTAACAATCTTTTCTTCTTGAAGCTTAATACGCACTTCCTTTTCTTTGTGGTCCCTGGTGAGTTTTTCTAGGATGACCTTCATGTTAGTCATCTCCTTTTCCAGAGTAGTTATGCCTGTCATCCTAGCTGGCATGACAATAGTTTTGGAGGACTCAACTTCAGTCTCTGGCATGTGCGCCCCCTTTGGTGAGGGCAAAGAAGAGTCACTGCTGTAGTAGTCTTCAACCTCACAGACCAGAAATTGAAACTGGAGGTTTTGAATTCCATCCATCCTAGAGGGCGCATTTTGCTGCGTCTTCAAGGCTTAGAATTTGGATGGGGGCGGCGCAGTTTGCCCAGGAGCGGTCGACACCGCAGCTTTCGCCATACTCTTGGTCTTTATTGTGTGCGCACACTTGCTGGAAGTGACACTCGCTCCGCAGGATATGCGCAAAAGAGATCCTATGCTCTTCTTCTTCGAAGCTTGCGCGACAATGTTCGCTGTAGCCATGTCTTCGTTGAAGAAGATGTTCTTGTGGCTTGAAAGTCTTGATCTTTTAGGAGAAAGAGATGAGAGGTAGAGATGTCCTACTGAGCATGCCAAATTTGTAATCGCAAATTACAAAGATTGAATTTTTATAAATTCAATTGAATGAATTGGGTACAATCTTTATAAATAATAATCCTCTGATTCTCTCTCCTTTTTAGGATGGATTTTTCAACCTTTGAATTAAGGAGGTAGAGGCCTATTTATAGGAGAGTCTCCCCTTGAAAGTCAAGATGAGCTTTGACTTGGGTTTTGGGCCTGAGCCTTTCAATTAGGCCTCGCCCTAGATTGTTTTGACCTTCGTTTGTTTTGACTTTGACTTTTACTTGGGAGTCTTTCAGGCTTGGGTCCAGCATTAACTTGGAAGTCGCCTCGAGCTTTGATAGGACGTTGACTTGAGAGTCGTTTGACGTTTGACTTGTGAGTCGATGTAGGTCTTGACCTTTGACTTTGACCTTTGACTTTTACTTTGATTTTGAGTTTGACCACACCTTGACTTGAACGTCATTCGGGTTTTAGGTCATGACTTGACTTGGTAGTCGTCTTGAGCCTCGATTTGGGTTTTTTCTTGAATTTTGACTGAGCCTAGGCTTGAAAATTATTTGGGCTTCATCTTTGACTTGACTTATGAGTCTTTGGGTTTGATTAAATTAATTAAAAAGGTAGGTGCAATTAATTAATTTAATATAATTTCGGTATGGCATGCATAAACTTTCCGTGCCTATAACATGATTCTAATTATCTCACGCTATGTGCTGATTATTTCATGAATTATGGCCTACTTTTAATGGATCAGTATTCCCCAGTATAATCCACTTTACAACTGAACTTAGTGAGATTTGAGACTTTTAGACATAGGAGAGAATGGTTTGATTCAGTAATTACAGTTTCCGCTGATTAACCAAGCCAATTTTGCTAATTATATGATCACATAAATCAAACAATATTTTATCTTAATATTCATTAAATATTTACGAGAAAAATGATTTTATAAAATAAATACCTATAGTTTTTAAATTAAAATTTAATTTAAAAGATAGTTCGTGGATCACACGGGTCTACACTAGTACTAATAATTTTAAAAACTATAGGTTACAAATAAAATTTACCTAAATACGGAGGGAAAATATGATAATAATTCAAATATCTAATATGACAATATTAGGATGGCATCTGCTGCGGTTTGTCAGATTATTCTCATTGAATTAATTGGCAAACCCCTTTATAACTGAATCATATCATTTAAAAGAAAAGATGGAATAGCTCTGCGGTCACCTGATAACTTCTTATGCTTTCTGGGAAATCCAGTGATAAGATTGTTGGAGTATGAAAGTGAGTATTGTTCCACATTAATAAAAATACAAAGAATATGAAAGTGGGTGATGCTCCACATTGATAAAATTAAAGGGCTTGAGCATGTATATAAACTTATGAATTACTCCACCTGTTGCCAATTGATTTTGGGATGGAACCTCATTTAAACTTATATGTATGACTCGTTGTTGAAAGCCCAATTAATATAAAATTTAACATGGTATCAGAGCAGATTGCTCGATCTTGAGTTACCACTGTCCCTGTTTGATTAAAATTGTGTGCACGTGTTGGGCCTTATTAGTAGCCCGCACGTGAGGGGGCGTGTTGGAGTATGAAAGTGGATATTGTCCCACATTGATAAGAATACAAAGAATATGAAAGTGAGTGTTGTCCCACATTGATAAAATTGAAGGGTTTGAGCATGTATATAAACTTGTGAGTTACTCCATCTATTGCCAATTGGTTTTGGAATGAAACCTCATTTAAATTTGTATGCATGACTCGTTGTTGAAAGTCCACTTAATATAAAATTTAACAAAGATGCATCATGCATGGCGTGAACACAGGAGCGTCAAAATGATCCGGCTAGTACTGAAAAAATGACTCTAACTGGTAGTCAACTACGGAAAATGAACTCGAATATACGAGCAATACTTAACTCTATTTGTGATTCCTAAAGAAAGATTTTCTCCCTTGCTTTGAATTGGATCGTGCTTTCAGATAATGGGATCACTGCCACTGTTATTAAGCACCCCCACTACAAAGGAAGCGCAAATGGTTGCGAATGTATGAGAAATTATATTATACACCCGGATTTACAATACTTCCGTACATGCCGTAACAAAACGTCGACGCTGGTGAAGCTCTGGAACGCGCCCACAATCAAATTGGGCCATTTAGATGTGTTAGCTAGTAAGGTGTCCACGTGGTGAAGGCGGCATTATTTGATCTAAAACTTAAAAGGTCATGGGTTTGAAACCCATAAACCGTAATTTTTTTTTTTTAATTCGTTACCTTTTTTTGGTTTTTTGGCAACATTTTTCTGTTGCTTTTAGTGTTATGTGTTTCTTTTGGTGTTTTCATTGAATTTTACCATTTAGTTTTTTTATGATATTTACTTAGTTTATCAAACATATTCCATTAACCTAAGTTTAGTTTACACAAAAATTTTAGTATACAATAGATTAATTTTTGGTGGACAATAGAATGATCTTTGGCGACAGAAATGCTCATATACTTAGTGAATAATAGGTTAATTTTCAATAAACAAAAGGTTAAAGTTGAAGTAGTTTCATGGAGTTTGATGTTGTGAAGTTCAAGAGTCTAAATTGTGCTAGATTTTTTTGATCATAGATTTATCAAATGCGTACATAATAGAACAGTATCTAGTGTATGATAAAATATTATTTAATGTACAATAGAACATTGTTAGTAGACTAGGGTTTAAATTTTGGTATATATTAGGACATTATTTAGTGTAGTCTTTAATGTCTTTTGGGTTAAAAACTGAATAAATAAGATCATTAGCTGCAACTTATTTTTATTCACTTTTAATGAACAACATAACAGCCTTTATCGAACAATATGTTAGTTTTTGATAAAAGATCATTTACCGAAAAATGTTCAATGGGCGAAATTTGATTGAAAACCAACCTTTGACTAATGGTAAAAAATGAAAAAAGAAAAATAATTAAATTTTTAATTTTTTTTTAAGTAATACAAATGTTAAAATTTTTACATTACTTTAGTGTAGAATATAATAATTTTTAGTGTATAAATACATGTTCATTTTTTTAAATTCATCAAATGCACACATATGCATTCATTTTAACCTATTTTACTGTAGAATATAGTAACATCTAATGTATAATAGAACAATCTTTAGTATATATAAGGCAGCCCGGTGTACAAACATCCCGCGTTCAGTCTTTAGTATATGACAGAACATTATTTAGTATATAATAGAACACTGCTCAGTGAGCTGGGGTTTGAGTTTTGGTGTACATTAGAACATTGTTTAGTGCAAGTTTTCAATTTCTTTTTGTTGACAACTAAAATGAATAAAATCATTAGCTATAACTCGTGTTTATTTATTTTTATTCATTGTTAAAATACTTTAGTGAACAATAGAACTATTTTTGTTGAACAAAAAACAATGAATATCGGTGAACAACTTTTGACGGACAAAATTCATTTCAAAAAAAACTTTGGCAGATAGGGAAAAAATTTAAAAAAAAAAAAGAAAATGATGTGAATGCTTAATGTTTTTCTAAAAAATTAGAAAGGTTAAAATTTTTAAAAAATAAAAAATTCAGCTACTTACCCTTGGCAAGCATTGAATCAAAGATATCAAGTAAGGTTGGCAAAAATCTGTCTGACCCGATTATCCAAATTCATCTGACCCAAAAAACCAGGTATGTTCATAAAATTTATGTCGGAATTTAAAATTCAGACAATCGGTCATGTCCGAATCAAATCCAGATTGGGTTTGAGTTTGGTTTATCCGGATTTTTGAACTTGGTTCGGACAAATTCGGACAATCGAAAAACCAAGTTCGGACATCTGACAACCACGTTTATGCGTAATTTTGGACCAAATTCTCTGCAAAATTTTATAAAAAAAACTTCGAACAACCGGGTTCTGACATTGGAAAATCAGGTTCGGTCACACAAAATTTTGGCCTTCGGACAATTGGGTCCGAATCTGATCAGAGTGTACGATTACAATTCGGACAGGGTTCGAGTATGAAATTTTTGTCTGAATGTTTAATTTGCCTGGACCCCAATCAACCCAGACCCGAACTTTTGCTAGCCCCAATATCAAAGACCAGTGCTAAGCTGTTACCAATGTGCTCTGTCACTCAGCTTGGTTGCGCGAAATCGAAGCTCTATGCAAGTGATGCCAGTCACTGGACAATAAATCCATGTTTGGGTCGCGTATTTGTGGTAGTTCATGTGGACTTTGGGTTGCAGCGTGCACAATACTACTGTATCTTAGCTTGCATGGTATCACAGTATTGTTAGGAAAATTTAATGTGTTGTGGGTGAGAGTTGAGAAATATAAGGTTGTGTAGGGTCATCTCATTATGTGAGAATCTAGATCTGTAAAGGATCATTCTTATAACATGCACTCTTCTTGGGAAATTTGTCATTAGTAATTATTTACATTTTCCCAAGCAAGAACTGCAAGTAGTAAATCTTATGTAAGATCATCTCACATAAGATAGCTCATGAGATGAACAATTTTATGATGATTTCTAGCAATATTAGTGTGGCTAATAGTTTATTTAGAAGTGATTGTGATATAAGTCACGGCCAGATAAATTTTTAGTCACTCCTAAATTACAAAATACTCTAAAATATACTATTAGTGACCTCAAAACATTTAGAAAGACTTTGCTAAAAGAGTCTATCTCATAATAACTCTAATATCAATCTATCTCAACCCAAAAATTTGTGAAAATTATAATACTATTATATATGACTCAACTAGTTATGTCATTAATAGGTGAAATAACGTTGACAAGGAAGGAATTTTGGTTTTATTATTGCGGAAAATGTGCAAACTAAGATGGATGATCCCTTTTGATCAATTGATATATGTCAATATACCGATGTTGGTCAGTTAAGAGTAGCTGACAATTAAGGATTCCAACTTACGCTTTCTATAATTTCAGACATATTCCCTCCTATTAAAAAAGGTGAATGCAAGTTTTAAGGGAAAAAATCCGGTAAATTCCTCAAATGAAAGAGATTCTTAATCACGATAGGAAAGAAAAGGGATCAAACTTGTCCCTTCTGTTATTTTATTTTTGAAACTTTAGACTTATCTCTTACCAAAGTCGAGCTATTGATTCATAATAGAATTGAGCTTTTTCATCATTAATTTTCTTTGTTCGCTTGAACCGCTATAGATTCAACGAGAATATACAAAAGTACACACAAACTTCTGTGCCGTACACCTTTGACGATCTTCTTGTGTCCTGGATAGCGCTCATTAGAGTGCTCCCACGCAGTGGGGTCTGTGCCGTGCAACATGTAACAATTACAGAAACAGTCATCTTGTTCCGCAAGCCAATGTTTCTTCATATATCAATTTTAAAAAACAATTGCATCAACAAGAAAAAAAGGAACTCGAAGCATTGACCATTGTCTTAAAGTTTACGAACAAAATGAAACAAATCTCAAAAGCTTAAAGGCTGATAATTTATATTCATATTTGCACATTTTTGAGTTATTTTACATATTAATGCCAAGTGCTCTGCTACAAATTTCCTTTTTCTTGGGTCATGTTATATTATCTTATATAAGCATTTATTTCCCTACACTTTTTTCTTACTTTTAGTCCACTTCCTGATCACACATATGCATTTGGTTGCCATTAAATGACTCATCCTTGCTTCCATGTGCATTCTATCATATATTTAGGGTGTGTTTGGAAGGGGTAAAGTCATTTTTTCGAAAAATAATTTTCTTAGTTTACGTTGTTTGATAAAAAGTGGAGGGGAAAATCATGTTTACGGGAAAATGATTTTACCTCCTTAGAAGGAAAATGTTTTCCCGTGAAAATGGGCGTAAAATTATTTTCCTATGGCTCAAAAACAACTCTACTTCTGTAACTTCTGTTCGATTTCAAAAAAGTTTCAGCAACGTTCAAAAACCTTACTCCCTCTCTTGAATTTGGAAGTTTTGGCTCTCGCCATTCTTGGAAGCCGGTTGAAGCACTCTCGCCGCTGTATTCGAGGCTCAGTCCAAGCACTCTTGCTACTGCATTCAGATTCAATTTTCCAGGTAAAGTTTTAGATCTAGGGTTTCAATTTCTCTGAATTCGGTTGAAAATTTCTTGAATTTGAAAGTTTTGGCTCTTGCCATTAATAGCTTTTCTTTGTTGATGGGACTGAAAATTACCAATTTTTCTGTCTATTGTGGTATATATATGATTATTCAACCGAAATTTTCCATTTATCTCTGTGTGGTATGTTAAATTTTGCTTAAATTTGGAAGTTGTGACTCGTTTGGGTATACCTTTGAGGTGGTTGATTTGAGGGAGGCAATGGTTTGTGGAACGATTGTTAAAGAGCCTGAAAAACCATCCTTTTGCTACCGGAGCATATTCATGTCTGCTGTTTTTTGAAAAAGTTGTTGATTATTGCTGTGTTGCTGGAAATTTTGCTATTTGCTGGAAATTTTGCTTGAATTTGAGATTTATGTCTACTGTGTGTCGTATAATTGGATAAGTGATACCATTATTTGCCATATCTTGCAAAGCTTTGTGAAGCAAGAGAGGTTTAATCCCTTCAATTTTTTCTGATTGTTAAAAGTACATTATTTGCCAATATGCCAATTGGTGTTGACATGCGTTGTTAAAGTTACTTTAACCTTAGTTAGGTGGTTAAAGGTCTAAGCTTGTATTATGCTCAGTTGCTATTTGCTTAGAAAAAGACACTTAGGAAGCTTCTTGCTATTTACGCAACTTTTTTAAAAGCTTGTATTATGCTTAGTTTCCTTATTAAAAAATGGACAAAGGGAAAATGAAAGAGGTTAGCGAGGATAAGAAAACTCAATTCCGTTGGTCCAAGCCAATGTCGAAGGAACTACTCAAGTTTTTAGCTGATGAGGTTAAAAAGGGGAATTGACCGAACAACACTTTCAAGTCTAGTTCCTCTGTTGCAGCAGCAGATACAATATCAAAGAAATTCAATGTCAAATGTCTACCGGATCATGTTGACAATCATCTAAGAACCGTGAAAACTGCTTGGGGCATCATAGCCAAACGTCGAAACCAATATGGCTGTGGGTGGGATGAAAATTTGAGGATGATTTGCATGCCTCCCAATGTGTTCAACATCTATGTTGAGATATGGCTGGCTGCTTTCCAATTTTTAATGTGCTTGTTTTCTGTTATATTATGCAAAATTGGGTAATGGTTTTTATGATTGTTATATTATACACCCTGTCAAAATTTGCAGACCAATTGGGTAACTTCTGATTTGTAATGGTCTTTATTACTGCTATATTTTCCATGCTACAACAAGTGCTAGCTTCTGTCACTGAGATACATGTTATCTGCTGTTTCTTATTGTCGAACCTTTTTTAAAGCCATATATTATCTACTATCTCTTGTTTCCATTTGGGAGGGGGGCATTGTTGGCTCAGATGAGGGAATAATTTCTATACATGAAATGGGTTTCATCTTTGTGACTCATGGTTCTGTCATGAAGGATTTGGCTTGAAAAATTCAAGGAGAATAATTGAATGAAGTGATATTTCTCTGTTTTTTTTTGGTCTTCCTTTTTTGCCTAAGGAGAACAAACAGTTGAGAATTATGACTTTGTGACTATTTGATGACTTTGGAAGCAATGCTTGATGACTAAATTAACCGTTTATCTATTAGCTTAGCCTATTAGTATCAAACACTTAAGGATTATGGTATTAGAAAATGGTTTTTCATTCTATCAAACAGCAGAAAATAATTTTTTGGGAAGATGATTTTCCATTCTACCAAATAGTAGAAAATGTAAGTGGAAAATTATTTTTCTTGGGAAATCATTTTCCATGGAAAATGATTTTTCGGGAAAATAATTTTTCCCCCTACCAAACACACCCTTATTTTTTGAAGCTAAGGGCATGTTCTTTTGGACTTATGATAAGTACTTGTTAGTATTTATTACTGAAATATATATGCTAAGACATCAGGCACATGCCAAATCATGTTGAATATTGAAATATATTGGAACATGCTGAGTGGTGCTGAATAAGTTTACATAATTAGGTCTAATTTTGTAATTAAGTATGAAAATATATTTATATAGTTGTGAAACTATTATATACACTCAAATGAGTAAATACGTATTTATTTATGCTGTGGTAGAATATAATCATTTACCAATGGGTTGTATTTTATATGCTGTGGTTGTTGTAAA
>NCQV01083678.1:417-10944 GCA_002740545.1 Lophocereus schottii
ATATATATATATATATATATATATATATAATGTAACTGATGGTGGTCCATCCATGAGCATGATCATTAGCTGTCAAGGAGGTCCAAGGGAGTCGAACTTCATGGGTAAAGTCTAAGAAATCTGCTTAGCTTGCAAAGACTCATTTCAGTCTATTCCCAATTTCTGGCTTGTGCACAAGCCTGGTTTTATGCACGTTATTTCTTAATCTTCTCAAGGGTAGGATTGGGTTGGAAGAGGCCTACATTTAAGTTTAAGATGTGTTGTTTCCAATAAAGCATGTTGCAAGTCATTTGGAGTTTATTTGCCGCCTCAAAATAGCCATTGAAGTTAAGTGCTCAAAACTACTCTAGTTCTGACCGATTCTGGAAAGGGGTGTGGTTAGGTGTGCAAACCTCCTCCATTTGGACTGAAACTTTTATGGCTTGAAAGTACATTAAAAATATTATCAAGTGGCCATAAAACAACTCAGCCAAATTACACACATGAGGGGCTATTAACTAGCAATTTAAGGGAAGAAAATCCCTTCTACTCGATTAAGGGTAGTTGGCTGCAACATTGTTCTTTTTGAGGTGTTTTGCTCTTATCAAGGTTTAATCTACTTCCAATTGTCATGATTAGTGTACTTTGAAGCTGATTATGGCCTCCAAAACTTCTCAAGTCGACAACTCAGCCTCAAGATCATCAATTACGTGTTGTCAAGCCACAGTTTAGTCTTCCCTTTTGTAGGCTGATTTTGATTTCTGAAATATATCTAGTTTAGTTTACTAATTTGAATTTGTAGATCATATTTTGTACTTAGGAGGGATTATGTAAGCCCCTAAGCAGCCTTGTACGAGGAGTAATGCTTGATTATTGAATGAAGTTGAGCCTTAGCTCCTTTAAACACTCAAACTCTCTTCTAGCTTGTCTCCATCTTTGGTCGGGTAGGGTGGTGGTCTAGCTCTTAGCTTCTTCTTGGTGGTGTTTCTATATCCAAGAGGTTGTTAGGGGCCCTAGCATAAGCCTTAGTGGTGTTTCTATATCCAAGGGTTGTGTTAGTTTCGGTTTATCCCACTTAAGTTCTAGTTTGAGTTTATGGTTTCAAAGCTTGCTAGCTATCCGAGTTCTTGCTTGCGTTCTGTTTTTCATTCTCCCTTTGGTCCTTCCTTTGGAGATCCATCACATTTGGTATCGGAGCTAAGGTTTCCCTTGGCCTATACCTTCTATACAAACACACTTCCCATAGCCCAAACACATTTCCCCCATAAAACAGCTGCATACATCCACCAACACCATGAGTTCTAGTATAACTTTGGAACAGAAGTTTGAAGCCCTCATGAAGAATTATGAGGCCATGAGGTTACATAATGAAGAATTCAAGAGCCAAAATGAGTATTTGAAGTGCCAACTTGGTGAATCCATGAAGCAAAAATGAAAAGAGCTTAGAATTTCTTGTACCTCTAACTCATCCGAATCTGACCAAGGTGAAGATAACCATGATGAAAGCCATCACTTGAACTCTTTAAGTGTGGAGGAGCCTTTTAGGAGGCCAAGAAGGAATAGGAGTAATGCATCTAATCTTGGGGATATTAAGGTGAAGGTTCCAGAATTTGATGGGAGACTTGATCCCGACGAGTTCTTGGAGTGGCTCCAAACCGTTGAGAGGATTTTTGATTACAAGGAAGTTCCGATGGAAAAGAAGGCGAAACTCATTGCCCTTACACTCCGTAAGTATGCTTCCCTTTGGTGGTGCAACTTGTGTGCCAAAAGAGCTAAACAAGCAAAGGGAAAGATTCAGAGTTGGGAAAAGCTGAAAACCAAGCTCAAGGCCCGTTTCTTGCCACCCTCCTATCTTCAAAATAGTTACTCTCAACTCCATAACCTAACTCAAGGTAATATGAGTGTTGAGGAGTATACTAGAGAATTTGAAAAGTTATTGATCAAGTGTGACCTTAGAGAGGCTGAAGAGCAAACCATACTGAGGTACTTAGGGGGACTTGATCCTAAGTATGCTCATGTGGTTGAATTGCAGCAATATACCACTTTTGATGAGGTGTGTGTTTTAACCCACAAAGTTGAACAACAAAGAAAAGCCATGCTCCACAAAAAAGACCCTCCTTAACCTTTCCTTAAGAGCCAACCTTTCAACAAGGAGAGCTCTTACCCACCTCATAAGCCCTCGGTCCCTACCCCCTCCACTCCACAAAAGTCCCAAGCCCCTCAAAAAACCAACCCCCTTCAAACTGGCCTAACCCCCGTCCTATGAACAACACGAGATGTTTCAAATGCCAAGGCCTGGGTCACATAGCCTCGGAATGTCCTAATAGGAGAATTATCTCCTTGGCCGAGTAGGAGGCATGTAAGGAGGAAGAAGAGGAGGAGGAAAAGGAAGTACACTTCATGGAGGAACACAAGGAGGTCATGGAGGAAGCGGATGAAGGAGAGTTACTTGTATTAAGTAGAGCCTTGAGTAGCCAAAAGGGAGACTTGGAAGAACAAAGGGAGAACATATTCCATACAAGATGCACCATCCAAGGCAAAGTATGCTCTGTCATCATCGATGATGGAGTTGCGCAAATGTTGCTTCTTTAAGCATGGTGGAGAAGCTAGGCCTTCAAGCTTCGGCCCCTCCCCATCCTAACAACATCTAATGGCTTAATCAAGGTAAAGGATTACAAGTCAATTCGAGATGTTTGATTTCCTTCTCTATTGGCAAGAATTACCATTATGAGTTGTGGCGTGACATCATCCCCATTGATATATGTCATCTTTTGTTAGGGAGACCTTGGTTGTTTAACCGAAAGGTGATGCATGAATCATGATGGCCATTTGAACACCTACACCTTTCATAAAGATGGAAAGAAGATCACCCCTGCCCCCTTAAGCCCTTTCCAACTCCACAAATGTAATCCATAAAAGGACTAAGATCGTTCAGACTTGCTCCTCACTTTCGGTGAGCCCCTTCTCAAGGCCTCCCATCATGAGTTCAAGGCCTTTAAGGAGTGGATTCTCACCTCATTAGGAGAATCCAAGACCCCCCTCACCTTCTCATCCCATATCCATCTCACTCCTTAAATGCTTTGCCCATGTATTTCTTGAGGAGATACCATTCGGCCTACCCCCACAAAGATCCACCCAACACCACATTGACCTCATTCCCGAAGCCATACTTCCCAAAAAACCGGCCTATAGAATGAACCCTAAGGAGGTCATGGAGATCCAAAGGCCAGTGGAAGAGTTGATAGCCAAGGGATTGGTTAGGGAAGGCCTTAGTCCATGTGCGGTGCCGGCCTTGTGCCGGCCTTGTTAGTTCCAAAGAAAGATGGGAGTATACGAATGTGTGTGGATAGTTGGGCAATCAATAAGATAATCATCAAGTACATATATCCTATACCATGACTTAAGGATATACTTGATGAGTTACATAGCTCAAGTGTGTTTTCTACAGTGGATTTAAGGAGTGGCTACTACCAAATTCGGATTAGAGAAGGGGATGAATGGAAGACAGCTTTCAAAACAAAGGGAGGCTTGTACGAGTGGCTAGTCATGCCATTCAAATTATGTAACGCTCCAAGCACTTTTATGAGGCTCATAAATCAAGTATTTCGGCCATTCGTTGGGGGATTTATGGTGGTATACTTTGATGATATCTTGATTTATCGCAAGAATGAAGAGGAGCATCAGGAGCATCTAACCCAAGTCATGGAAGTCCTTGAAGGGGCGAAGCTTTATGGTAACCTCAAAAAGTGTACATTCTTCACTTATGAGCTTACCTTTCTTGGCTACATTATTGCTAATCACGGCATCAAGGTGTCTGAGAGTGAACTTGAGGCAATTCGGTCATGGCCTACACCAAAGAGCATTTATGATGTGCGAAGTTTCCATGGACTTACCTCCTTCTATAAGCGGTTCATTAGAGATTTTAGCACTATCATGGCCCCCATGACTAAGGTGATTAAAGACACAACCTTCAAGTGGAGCCCCAAGGCTCGAGAAGCATTTGACACCATCAAATCCAAGCTAACTCAAGCCCCAGTCCTAGCCTTGCTATGCTTTGACAAGGTATTTGAAGTTAAAGGTGATGCACCCAGAGTTGGCATTAGAGGAGTACTCACTCAAGAAGGGCGGCCCTTAGTCTTTTTTAGTAAGAAACTTTGTGATTGAAGGAGAAAGTACTCAACTTATGACAAGGAGTTTTATGTGATCGTCAGATGTCTTGAGCATTAGAGTCATTATTTGGTGGCTAGTGAGTTCATATTGCATTCGGACAATGAGGCCTTCAAGTATATTTAAGGACAACACAAGCTGAACTCACGACATGCCAAATGGGTGGAGTTCCTCCAATCATTCCACTTCACCATCAAGGATAAATCTGAGAAGTTAAACCAAGGAGCCGATGCCTTGTCAAAAAGGCATTTACTTTTGCTCCAACTTGATCCATGCATCCTTGGTTTCGAGCATTTGAAGTCCCTTTATGAAGATGATGAAGGCTTTGGAAAGCTTTATGAGGAATGGAAATGACATCCAAAAGGAGATTTCTTGATTCAAGATGGGTTCTTTTTCAAGGATCCTCAGCTTTGCATCCCTAAATGTGGGACTAGGGAGTTACTCATTCGAGAGGTTCATGGCGAATCATTGGCCGGCCACTTTGGGGAGAACAAGACTCTTATCATGTTGAAGGAGCACTATTATTGGCCAAGTATGAGCAAGGATGTCCAAAATGTATTGAAAAGATGTGCTACTTGCTAAGTAGCCAAGAGTCACTTGCTACCTCATGGCCATTATATGCCCTTGCCGGTTCCAACCCTCCTATGGGAAGATGTGAGCATGGATTTCATGCTAGGGCTACCAAGGACTCAAAGGAGCAAAGATTCAGTCTTTGTTGTTGTTGATCGCTTTTTCAAGATGGCACATTTCATCCCTTCTACCAAGACAAAGGATGCCACCCATATTGGCGAGTTGTACTTCAAAGAAGTAATGAGGTTGCATGGCATTCCAAGATCCATAGTTTCGGATCGTGATACCAAGTTCCTTAGCCATTTTTGGGTGACACTTTGGAAGAAGATGGGCACCAAGCTCACATATAGCACTACTTGTCATCCCCAAATGGATGGACAAGGTGAAGTCACCAACTGAACCTTGGGAACCCTTTTGAGAGTCTTCGTGAAATCCAATGTAACGGCTTGGGATTTGCTCTTACCACACGCTGAATTTGCTTACAATAAGGCCCCAAGCCAAGCAACCGGCTTGTCCCCATTCAAGGTCGTATATGGAGTGGATCCTTTGAGTCCACTTAATCTTGTGCCAAGACAAATGAATGAGAAACCGAATGTGGAAGCTAGTAGGAGAGTGGAGGAGATTCAAAAGATCCATGAGATGTTCAAGTCCAAGATTGAGAAGGCTAATGCATCCTATCAAGCTCAAGCAAACAAGCATAAGAAGAAGGTGGTCTTCCATCCCGGAGACTTGGTATGGGTTCACTTGAGGAAGGAAAGATTTCCTTCTAAATACAAAATCAAGTTAATGCCAAGGGTAGATGGCCCCTTTGAAGTCTTGGAGACGATCAATGATAATGCATACAAGGTCAATTTACCCAGGGATGATGGAGTTTCGGCCACTTTCAATGTACCCGATCTAAGTCCATACTTGGAAGATGATCATCTTAACAATTTTAGGGCGAATTCTCCTCAGTAAGGGGAGGATGATGGAGGTCCATCCAAGAGCATGATCATTAGCCTCAAGGAGGTCTAAGAGAGTCGAACTTCTTGGGTAAAGTCCAAGAAATCAGCTTAGCTTGCCAAAACTCATTTTAATCTATTCCCAATTTTAGGCCTATGCATAAGCCTGATTTTATGCACGTTATTTCTTAATCTTCCCGAGGGTTTGATTGGGTTGCAGGAGGCCTAAGTTTAAGTTAAGATATGTTGTTTCCAACAAAGCAAGTTTCAAGTCATTTGGAGTTCATTTGCTACCTCAAAACAGCCGTGGAAGTTAAGTGCTCAACATTGCCCCAGTTCAGACCGGTTCTGGAAATGGGTGTGGTTGGGTGTCCAAACCTCCTCCATTTGGACTGAAACTTTTATGGCTTTAAAATACATTAAAAATATTATCAAGTGGCCATAAAAAAACTCAGCCAAATTACACACATGAGGAGCTATTAATCAGCAAATTAAGGGAAGAAAATCCCTTTTACCCGGTTGAGGACAGCCGGCAGCAACATTGCTCTTTTTGAGGTGTTTTGCTCTCATCAAGGTTTAATCCACTGGCAAATGTGATGATTAGTGTACTTTGAAGCTAATTATGGCCTCCTAAGCTTCCTAAGTTGACAAGTCAGCCTCAAGATCATCAATTAAGTGTTGTCAAGCCACGGTTTAATCTTCCCTTTTGTAGGCTAATTTTGATTTCTGAAATTTATCTAGTTTAGTTTGCTAATTTGCATTTGTAGCTGATATTTTGTACTTGAGAGGGATTATATTAGCCCACAAGCAACCTTATATGAAGACTGATGCTTGTTTATTGAATGAAGTTGAGCCTTAGCTCCTTTGAACACTTAAACTATCTTCTAGCTTATCTCTATCTTTGGCCAAGTAGGGTGGTGGTCTAGCAAGAGTCTTAGCTTCTTCTTGGTGGTGTTTCTATATCCAAGAGGTTGTTAGGGGCCCTAGCATAAGCCTTGGTGGTGTTTCTGTATCCAAGGGTTGTATTAGTTTCGGTTTATCCCACTTAAGTTCTAGTTTGAGTTTGTGGCTTCAAGGCTTGCTAGTTGTCCAAGTTCTTGCTTGCGTTCTGTTTTTCATTCTCCCTTTGATCTTCATTTTGGAGACCCATCAGTAATACCCCCAGCCAATGGGGCCAGGAGCATTATATTTTCCTAACTTCTTACTTAAATTCTGGGGCGAAACGAGTAGAGCTTTCCCTAAAAACTGACCGTTTTCATGCTAAAAGCCCTACAATAAACCCCTAAAATCAACGGAAGCGTAAAACATTTAAAACTCAACGGATACAAGTCAGAATTTATAACTCAACGAGCCACTCACTTGGAATACACCAAATAGAATAGGTCATTAATAAAGAATAAATGAAAGATACAATTTAATGGTTTACAAAACTAGAGCATTAGGGTTTACATCCCAACACATAACTAACTTTAACTAAAAAGACATCTAATTAATTAGATGGTTGGCTCATACGGCCATATAGAGCGACCTTTATACCATAAGCATTACATGAACTAGAATACTTGGTTTACATACGATTAAAAACTGAGAATACATTACATGACTTCATTAAACAGGTGAGATCCCTTCAAATGGGACACACGACACCATGTAAGCAAGAATAGATTCCATCTTAATATAGCTGACTCAACTTCTTCCTGTCATAAAGAAAACCTGAGGAAAAAGGGGAAAGAGCAGTGGGATGAGCACCCACGCGCTCAGTGACCGTCCCCGACCCCTTTAAAGTCGAAACCATTGTAGGCAATAATATCTTTAATAGGCACATATCACATATTCATACTTTACACTCATATTAGTCATTCGTGAAACCCTTATAGAACGATCACTAAATATAAACTTCATTTTAACCACTCAAACATATTTCTAGGTTCCTCAATGACTAAGTTCCTTTACTAACAAGCAGTTAAGCACGTAAGCAAGCATCAAGGGCTAAGCATAGGGATCTTTCTTTTTATAACATAACTTCTGAGCATTCCATTTTAACTATACATGAAACATCATTCATATGATGTGCACAGAAGGTTATCTCTTTTCATAATCTTACTTTTCTTTGCATTTCATTCATATGATACACATAAGGCACACACAAATGTCAAGTCTCATTCAAATCTCATTCATACAGTACGCATGAAATATGATCATAAGGCTTTCTTTTTCATAATCATATCTTACTTAGCATCTCATTCATAACTTATGCTTGGAATGTTCATTTAACGCTTTATTTTCATTAGCATACTGTACTTGGATCTCATTCATATGATATGCACAAGCATCTTTGTTTCTTCTTGTGAAAACACTTTACTTAGCCTTACTTGAAATCTCATTCACATTCCATTCATGACAAAAGCATAGAACATGCACAGAAAACTTTTCTTCTTTTCTTGAAAACATTTTGCTTAGCCTTTTGAGGCCCATAAAACTCTTTTCTTAGCCTCTTTGAGGCTTATTTTCAATAAAGAAAATCTCTTTCGTATTGGTCGTACAACGACACTTATGATCTTTTCATATTTCATTTCATTTGCCTCTTAGGGCCCGTAAAAACTTTCTTTCCTTTCGAAACACTTAAAATCGGAAAATGCCAACTGCTTTTGCTTGCTTATTAGGAAAATACATCTCGCATAAGATCATTACATGGTGCTGATTGGGTGAGATCTATTATCAACCCCATAGTGAGACATAATGCTCTTGCTGAAGCTCTTACTCCTGGGATGGCTACATATAACATATCGGACCATTACTCTCGTCAGGGTTTTCTAGGGTCTCCTTATAGCAGGACTTATCCCCTAGGCTAACATCATTCATAACATATTGTTCGAAGCACATTATCTTAGCCAAGTGAAAGCGTATAGGCCATAACGGCTAATAATTTTGCTGCCTCTCACACGAAATCCTTTTTCATATATCGCACTTTCTGCTTAATCAAATTCTTTAGGGTTTTCCTTGTTCAAGCGAGTTCACTCCCAAAACGAAGTCTATAGCTAAAATAGGCCATTGATCACTAATAGTCATAGCTACTATTGCTTTGAAACACGAGAAACATCCTTTTTCAAAACAATAGCTTCACACGCATAATGCATCTTATTAACATAAAAGGGGAGGGATCCACCTATAATACATTTAAGCACTTCATAATCATTTCAACGCAATGATCCACACACGACCTTGCAATCCATACAATTGCGGTAATCACAACCCAGACTCCCTCCTTACATAGCAATTGACTATAGGTTTGCGAGCCACTCATAATTTTACCTCAAGCCGTCCAACTACCATCTCAGTTTCAATTTCATAATTTAGTATTCTAATCATCATGATATACCGAAGCGATATATAAACTTACATAACTTACCAATGCTTGACTTACTGAACATACAAATAACAATTAGCAGTGCGCTACAACAACCGATTATTACCATACATACATATATATAAATATATTTACTTATAGACATTCATCCGACCTTAACCTGAAATGAACATTTAGTAATCTAAGTTAAACAAACCAAGCATGAAAGACAATTACATTCATGTATTGCAGTTAACGGGGGTAAACATGCGCATTTTGTCATTCGAATGTTGTTTCCAAGCTACTTCGCAAGCATAATTCAACTAAATAGACAAGCATCAATTTCGGGCGTTCATTCATTGTTTCGACGTTACATTTCAAGCCTAATTAAGCTATTTAAACCTAATACGATTCTATACGTTCCTTTATTAGGTTGAAGTCATTATTCGAATGTAAATAATCCACTTAAGCATAACACGAATCAAGGCATTCGTTTATCACATCGAAGTTAGTATTCGAACCTAATTAAGCCATTTAAGCATAATACGATTCAAGGCATTCGTTTATTACATTGAAGTTACCATTCAAGTCTAATGAAGCCATTTAAGCATACTGCAATTCAAGGCATTCGTGTAGTACATTGAAGTTAATATTCAAGTCCAATGAAGCCATTTAAGCAGAATTTAACTATGTGGACAGGCATCGATTTCAAGCGTTCATATGATATTTCGAAGCTAATATTCCGGCATGGATTAACTACTATATGAGCATCGATTCGAAGAGTTTACATGTTAATTCAAAGCTACTAATTGGGCATGAATCAACTAACTATTCAAGCATTGATTCTAAATGCTCACATATCATTTCGAAGCAATTAATCAGCCATGAATTAACTAAATAAACATGCATCAATGCTAAGTGTTCATATTTCACTTCAAAGCTATTAACCAGGCATGAATTAACTAAATAAACATGTATCGATGCTAAGTGTTCACATTTTACTTCGAAGCTATTAATCAACCAAACTAACATTTAACGATTCGAAGTCACTTTCAGGCACAACTGGCGAAACATAACATGCATCGCAACTTAAGGATTAAAACAATTTTGAAACTACTAATACTTAGGAGGTGAGAAACACCCCCCTCGATCCAAGCTAAGGACCCAACTCCTAGTTAATTGGGCAAGGTTGAGGTCGAACTTCAGGCCTCCTAATTCGCTACTTAACCCAGACCCCGAATCAGTACATCCCAAGCCTGGTTTAGCTGCTGTTCCTACTGTTTTAAGTGGTCGCCGGAACCGGGCTCTACCACTGTCGGTTCGCCGACCTTTGTTGCGGTATTCGCCGACAGCAGATTGCTTAACCCCCCCTCCTTCTCTCTCTTTCACTCGATCTGTCTCTCTCTCTGTTCCTTCGTGGGTCCCCATCATGGTGGTTGCAGCTAGAGATGGCGGTTGAGTGTGGCGGTGGTCGACTAGGCGCCGGCGTCACAGCGACATACCGTTGGCCCCCCTTCTCTCTCT
>NCQV01083687.1:3095-15366 GCA_002740545.1 Lophocereus schottii
GACTTTACCGTACGTAAATCATTGTAAGAAAGATCCATCATTTGTTAACACACATGTTCAAGAAATCAAAGCCCCTCTCCAATGTTTAGTTTTTGGTATTCTGGTGATACATATATTCACTATCCTAGGGGAAATTTTAACATACACATATATGTAAATCATTGCAAGAAAGAGCTGTACTTTATGTTTATGTATGAACAAATAAGGATTCTCTTTAGGCAAATGATTAGTTGTTTGGACATAAATGCTGTGAAATTAACATGCAGATGTCAAATAGGTATTATAAAAGATATAACTATGATTCAATCTCACTTGTCATTATCTAACTATTCAATTTCATTTGTCATTATCTAACTATTGAATTTCCTTTGTCAAATAGATTCCTTACCACATAATATATCTTATCCTATTTGTATGTAATCTCACATACTTTTAAAAGAAGCTAATTTCATCAATCAATTAAGTCATTGATGCAATTATGACCATCCCTAGTTATGTTTTTATAACAATAAAATCCAAACAAATGCATTTTCATATTCTACAAAGTGAAAGAGAATTCTTTTTGCCAAATTCATGAATTCACCATTGCAAACTATGAACTCACTATTCTGACCTTGTATTGGATATGTAGGAAAGTGAATTTCGACCTTTTCCTGTCCTAACTAGAATGCATGCATTGTCTGAACAACAAAATTAAATTTAGAGCCACAAAGAAAATGCTTCTTCGTTGTTTGATCTTGCCCCTTGAATCGACCACCGTTTTTCTTATTTGTCATAGTATTAGCATCATAGTTGCCCCAACATTTATTTTACTTTATTTTTTTGGTTTTCCTTTGTAGAGGGAATTGTTGAGGTTGTGAAACCAAGGAACCCATCGTCATGGGGCGCCCAACATTCTATAGAGAAAAGAAATTAGAGAGAGGAAGGGGCGCAATTGTAATTTAGGGAAAAACTCTATCCATACATATGGTGGAATTAATTATTTAACCCTATTTTTAACAAAAGCTGAACACGCCAATTTAGCAGCCACTAGCATGATCATATAACTAATCCTTAAAAGTTACTGTCAGATTTGCTCTTTTTCTTCATACTTCATGGCTTAAAGCACCCCCCAGTCCCAATGGTGCAAAACTTCCTAGTTCCTACAAGGAGCAGATACCTACCTTATGCTACATGAAAAATACAAAAATACCATGACTTCAATCGTGTTCATTGGGACTATTTATCGAACACTTAGTGTGCAATCCACAAAATCCCAATCAACACGCATACAACAACCACAAAAGCAATCAAGTAATTTGATGGATCTTGCAAACTGTACGCCTTTATTCAAAGCAGTATAGTCGGACAACATAATGATTATCTGGTAACTAAAAATAAAAGTGAGAAAGAGAAAAAGTACTTGGTGCAAGCATTGATCAATTCGTGATCTTGTTAATTAGTATATATGATTCCTGATCTTCAAGATGGGCTTGTGCATTAAAATCGTATACTATTGTTCTCTGAGAACTCAGACACCGAGCAAGAGATAATTCCTTAGTGCGTGGCGGCATTGGGATGACCAGGATTTGTGAAATAAATTGACTCGGTCTCTGGGCGGATGATTAAGGAATTTTTGTATTTATAGATCAAATACTACTCTTGCAATTTGCAACCTTTTGGCATGGTATGTGTTAACTAATTTATATTGTATGTCCTATCTATTATAGATGTGCCGAATTTCATTCCATTCTGTGTCTTGAGTTGTCCTTGGTAATACTGTTAAGTGTTAGCAGTACGCAACTATGACCATTCTCGATTAGTATTCTTCTTTTCTGAAGGAGTAAATTTCATGCCAATTGTGATGGCTTTTTCTCATTTTTCTTTTTTAATAAGATATTTTGTTGCAGACATTTTAAAATTTAAGATATATTCTTTTGGATTGGCATGTAATGTTTGTAAAAAGTGACCTGCTACTTTTAGATATATTGTACTTTTATTGTGAGATTTGATTAGTTTAAGCACTCATATGGAGATTATTTGTTCTTAGAGTGCTCATTAACCTACTAAAATTACTGAGTGTATAAATGAGTATTTGAAAAAAAAGGAAATGAAACGGAAACAAACAGGCAAAGGCCCTAATTACTTTGTAGTAAGGCGTACGATGCCCTACCTTTTTGATTCCTTTCCTCGTACACACTGAGAAGAGAGAGGGGGAGAGAAAGAGAAAGAGAAAGAAAGAGCCACCCACAGCGACAACTGTGCTAACATCGGGAAGCCATGCTGATGTTGAGGAGTCGTTCACTACTACAGAAGGGTGGGGCAGCCCCCTGACTGGCGCATAGTCTAGGGTAGTAGTGGAATTTAGGATTCAGGTTAATGTGTCGAACAAAAACCCACAACTACCATAAGTCATTGTGACCCCCATGGACTCTACCACCTTCAAGGTTGTTGTGTAACAAGGTAGTGGGTAAACGGATTTGGTAGAAAGGGTACATTGAATTCATATCAAATCAAGCACAAAATAGAACCCTCAATCCCCAATTTGTCATTAATGTGGGTAATTCGGATTTCCTCTCTTTATTTCTATTTATAAATAGCTATGTATGATTTTCATATAAAAGCCTAAGTATACAAATTGTACGTGAAGTTGGCTGGGTCATGGTGAAGGTTAAGTCCACCATGTGCAACTTGCTTAGTGTCTACATGGACTATAGAATCTATGAACGTATGTGAATGTGATTTGTGAATTACCAAGCAAGTAATGTGGTTAGTTAGGCCCTAATATGGGTAAACTCTTCATCCTATGATTTCATGATTTTTTTGGAATAATACTCACTTGGAATGAAAACTATTAATGCGAGTTCTTGGAACCAAGTTGTGTAGATGGTTTCAATTTAAATGTTTGCCATGGGAGGATCAATGGGGTACAGTTTAGATTCACTAAACTTGTGTTTTTTTATTGAGGTTGGAATGTCACCAAGTATGATTCTTTTTAGGAGGGCTAATTTGGGAGTACTCTCTGTTGTATAGCTTTTTTATATGGTCGCAAGTGCCCGTGGTGTTGTAACAAATCAAGGTCATCTCCCACAAGGATTAGGTAGATGTACTGGGCTTTATGCCCTTAAGATAGGCTAAGCAAATCAAAATTTGAGATTTGAAATTAAAATATTCAACTATCCTATCTAATGGATAAATAATCAAGGAATTAAGCAAAATAAGCAATCTCTCAATCTATGTATCAATCAAGCACTTCTTCCTCAACTTCTTCTTTTAAAACCAACAATCGAAGTATCACAACCCTCTTTCAAAGTGAAGTAAAGTACTTAAATCTAACCAATTACCATTTCTCAAGGGCTCTTGATCTGTTTAGGTTCATTAAGCATGCAATTATCATATTCGTGGTTTCTCAATTGGTGTGACTTTCTTAAGACCACACAATCAAGCCAAATCCAAGGATTCTAGCATCAAATTTCACCTTTCAATTCTTCATCAAATTACCCAAAACATGCAAGAAAGTGATCAGGTTTCTCACAAGACAATAAACATCTACGATCTAATAAAACAATCTAATTATTCCAAAATACTCAAAGAGATTAACACCAGATCGAGAACTAAACTAGTGTTTGCATAAATAATAAATCAAACAATAAAAGATAATCAAAATGACAAAACATAAATCCAAAAATGAGAAAAGAGAAGAATAGAGAAGAGAAGAAAAGAGAAGAGAAATGCTCATCCAAAAGCGTGCTTGAATCCATCGATTGCAAACTGGGCTTGAAATCCTTGCAAATCTTTACTTCAATGCACTCTCTCTTCCTCTAATCTGATCTTAAATCCTAATTTAGGTAGAATGGAACAAAATATGGATATGGAATAATGTCAAATGAAGTAATAGAAATGACTTTTTACAGCTGAAATCAAGTATGTAAAACCGCCACACACATGGAACACGAACAACCATGAAGAAAACTAGCAAGCTCGGGGGAACAGAGTTGACTAGGGTTAGTCTGTGGGGACCACCATGGACTATGGCCCCCACCATGGACATACTATGGGGCCTTCTATCCTAATGGATTTCCCTCGTTTGAGGTGCTACTTCTCTTGGATCTCCTTGGACCATGGTTCTGACCATGGTTTGACTATGTTAGGTGTCTTTAGGTCTCTTTTGTCATCTTCTTGGATCCACAAGGCCTCAAAATCTTCATTCTAATAGCATAACTTAGCCCAAAAAGTGAAAATCTATAAAAACTCTCAGAACAAGTGAAGCCAAGCATACAGTATGAGTAGGGGCATAAATCATATAATTAAGCACACTAACGTCCCTAAAATGACTCCCAAACACTCATAAAGTTCATGTAAATATTACATTCATCATAGTCCCCTGCTTAAACCCTTGCTTGTCCTCAAGTAAATACTAAAGAAAACCAATAAGGGGAGATGTATCTAGGACTCAAATACACAAGAACCTTCTTAAAGTAGGCAATGGACAGCACATCAAAAGCAAGAATAACAATTAGCGCGCAAAGCATTTTAAGATCAGGGGAAGGTGAGTGTATTCAAAGAAATATATGACCACAAGCTCGACATCAAATTGGATCACCTCCAAAGAACCATAAAGTGTGTCATGCAAGCACATGGAATTGTAGAGCTAAATAGACTGTTAGAGCCTCACTTTTGGAAAATGTGGATCACTCCCACTTATGTGTTTGAAATATAGTATAAGTTCACTCAAGACTCATTCCAAAGATACAATTTGCCATATGCTTGCAAAGACTCTCAAATTCTCTACCGCTAAAAATGCAACTTACATGTGACAATCAAGAGGACTTTGTATGGGTTATAACATGGGCTAAAAAGGATGAAGGGAAAGGAGTGGACTAATGCATTTGGGTAATGTGGAGCTATGTAGCCAAGTGATTAGGGAGCAACCACCAACAAGCCACCAAACAACTATCAAGTTTATCAACTCTCCAACCCCAACAATACCTCGAGCATACCCCAATTAATCATGTAGGAAATAAGCTGACCAAGAAGGAATACAAGCTACTTACATATCCAATGCCAATCACTTAGTCTTTTTTTTTTGTTGGGGTTTCTTTTTGTCTTTTCTCTTTTTTTAGAAAATAAAATAAGAAGTTCAATTATTGAAAGGCATAGGATCATGAATTATCAACTCATAACCTAATATGTATATACATAACTCAAATAAGAGGGAAAAACAATTAAATGCTGAACATCATCAATTCCTCAATAAACCAACTTACCTAAGTTACCTTAAACTCAATTACCCACAAAACAACCCATTACATAGATGAAGTGAAACTCCATAAACTTGGCTTAAAGGTAGGAATATATGGCCAAGGGCTAATATGAAAGGTTCACAACAAAGATGAATATAAGCTCAAAAGGGCTAGTAAAGAAAATAACCATATAATACAATAGTAGGCTATTTTGATTATGTAGGCAAAACATTCAACAACAAAATGCCTCTATCATATCATCAACTATGCACATGCTAACATGATTTTGAAAAAAAATCAAGGCAAGTTCTAGAGATGCAACATGGAAGAATCACACATATGAAAGAAACATGAGTTTAAATGCAATGATTAGTCCAAATAAGCTTCAAAATCTTAGGATATCTACCAAAGTCATAGCGAGCTCCTAAAATGACTCCTATGGAACAATAGTAGTCTAAAGACTCCATAGGTAATAAAATTCTCAAAATAAGAAATATTAACAAAACCTTCATAAATTTTAGCACCAAAAGGGATTACACATCAAAAGTTACTTAAGCTCACGAAAGCTATTATGCCTAAGAATTATCGTTGGAGGGTATCCCAAATCAATCCACACTACCCTGATGTACACCCAAAAATGCACACGTAAAATGCAACACGCCATTGCAAAAGAAAGGAAACCTAATCTATATGCTTTAACTAGTATGTAAGCTAAAAACCAAAAAGTATTATTATTCAAAGGAAATAAATGAGAAGAGGTGAAAGAGGAAATGAAAGAGAATAGTCTCACCAAGTTAGGTGTTAGGCACACCTAAGCTAAGACCTCCTAGCAAATAGGGCAAATGGAGCATTAACCACTATTACATCTTCAAGATGTAGCTCATTAAATCAGACGCAATCAACACATAGGAGCCTATCAAACTCCTGCGGCCACAATTTAAAAAATATGAGAGAAACCAAAATCACATTAAAGATAATAAGTGTCCTCTTATCCTTATTAAAGGGCATAGAAAAATCATAGAAAGAATTAAAGAATATAGTGAACACGACTTTCCTAGGTAGGTCTCCTAGGAAGACACAATATGGATCAATGGAGGGATCATACACTCTTAAGTAACCTAGAAACACATAATCATCAACATTCCCACCAAGCTTATCAAACATATTGTCCTCATAACCCAAAACAACATTAGTATCAAAAATCATAGGATTATCAATAGGCGTATAAATGTAATACTTCGGGGAAGGAAACGGTTGTGAACACATAGGGGAAACATGGGAATGATCAAGGGGATTAGGAAAAACAATATCAAAACCAAGGCTAGGAAAGCCCTTATGCATAAACAAATCACGGAACCCCTCTAAAGGAGTCTTAGCTAGATCATACACCTCATCTACAGTATCTTTTGAATCAAAACATACGCTAACAACTTTAAACCTAGCAATAACCCAAAAGACTCACTCACCTCGAGCCCCATCCACTGAGCTAAAAGGAGGGATGAACCAGGTAAGATCATGATAACATCAGTATTGTTTATGGGTGATGCAAAATCAGGTTGAGCAAAGCATGCATAATAAGGACATGAATTTATATCGCAGTCAAAGGAATTATACAAGTCCCACCAAAAAGAGGCATAATAAGATATAGAATAGAACGCACAAGGATCAGGGAATAAATATCTAGAAATAGGACTAGCCTTCTCAAACTCAATTGAATCCCAAGTAATCCACTCAAGCAAATACCATGCCTCATCAACATTTTGGCAAAAAATCCCCAACACTCTAAAATAGCATGGGTTTTACTATTCACACCCTCATCAATAATGTCTAACTTTTTCATTTGTCCATATAATAACCACATTGAGCAAGAAAGACATTTAATTCCTTAAAATACCTTCAAATTAATTCATGCTCCGGTTAGGGGAAATGGAAAATTACCCTTGTTTTTTTCTCAATTTTTTAATTTTTTCAATCTTTAATTTTTTTGTGCTTTGTTTCTTTTTTTTTTCCCAAACAAAAACAATATGCTTAGTCAAACCTATTAGGAAAAACCTAGTATTCGACATAAGTCCCCGGCAATGGCGTCAAAAAGTTGATAGGGCCGTGATAAATGCTTAACGCATAAATCATTTTAGGGCTATTTTGCCACATTTTTACGAGAATTATGTGCTTAATGTCATAATCTATACTTCTATTCTTGATTTATGCTTGGGTATGGTTGTTTGATGTGTTTTGCAGGCTTTTACGTCTTTTTACCCAACATTTGACCCTTTTTGGATATATTTTGACCTCCCCCATAGACACTCATGTGTTGCTACGCCCGTAGAGTAAGGAAAGAGTAGAAAATCAGATCTAGTCAAGACTACGGTCGGACCGTGGTGCCTTCCATGGACCATGGTGAGATGTGAAACTGTTGCCTCTTTGTTTTCCTTTGGCTGTGTGGCTGAAACCAGCCAAATTTTTCTATAAAAGTCATTGTTTAGTAGCATTGGAGGAGAAGAGCAAGGATAGCATAGTTCATCTTCTTTCTCATATTTTGTTCTTTTTAGTTTAGATTCTTAGTTTGATTATTGCTTTAGTGAGAAATCTTGAGAGTGTATGTTTGATTTAGGGGCGGTTTGAAGCCCTTGGTTGAAAGGTTATCTCAGTCAAGCTCTTCTTCTCAGATTTTGCCAAAACGTTGGTTAGTTGTTTAATCTTTTATCATGTGTGAGTAGTTTTATTTTGTCTAAAGATTTAGTAGTTTATGAAGGTGCAGTTGGATTATGTTTTAATCTATAGAATTGTACTTATTCCATGATTGGTTTAATTTCATTCTATCAAGTGATTATCATGTTGTGAGTGGATTTTTGGCCAAAGTTTGCTTGCACACTTGAAACAATTGAGTACAAAACTAAAAGGTGACATTTGATTGCTATACTACTTGATAAAACTTGATATAACATCATCTCGAAATAGAAATTTGCATGGCAGGAGGACTGGAGAGTAATCGAAGATATTCAACTTGGGTTAAGACAAATTAGTTTGAAAGAACGACTTTTGTTTAGTTTAGGCAAATTTGGTTGATTTTAAAAGAATAGACTAGATTTTTTGAGAGATTGCAATTCCTCGAGATTAACTGACTAGAGGAAAGTACATCCTTATCATTTTGATCCAATCGACTTTCATAACTACATGAATTCCTAGACATCTTTCCTTAATTGATTTAAAATTAGTGAATTTGAAGTTGTTAAATTAAACCCTCTTTGCTTAGAATTTTACTTAGCATATTTTGATAGATAAAACTCGATAGATTACATTGGTCCCTAAGGAGCGATCTTTTTATCTATACTACGACTACCTGTGCGCTTGCAGCAGTGGTCAGGTTTTTAGCACCGTTGCCAGAGACTCAATCTATTAACTATTGAGTTAGTCTTACGAAAGTGACTAAGTATTTTATTGCTTTTACTTTTATTTTCTGTTTATTTTCTTGCTTGATTGCGCTGGTAGTATTGGTGATAGTGCTTGCAGAAGTTTTTCTCGTTTATGCGAAGTCCAATCTTGTGCGAACTGGATTCTGAGATTGAAAGGACTTTCTAGTTAAGGAGGAAGAAGCAAAGGATTGAAAAATAAAGACGCAAGGCAAGAAGGAATTTAACAAACATGACGGGAGGAGAAGGTGCCCAAAGAAGGACACTTCGAGATTTCGTTACCCCTGGAGTCTAAGGAATCGCTTTGAGCATCGCTCACCCTGCTATTGATGCCAACAATTTCAAGCTCAAACCGGCACTCATATCCGTGGTCTACATCTCTCGGTCTTTTTAGAGGTGTACGACACGTTGAAACTTAATCGCCATCCGTTTACGCTTATTTCCCTTCTTATTGAGAGATAAAGCAAGGGCTTGGTTACACTCTTTGCCATCAGGATGTATTACCACTTGGGATGAGTTAACAAGAGCCTTCCTCACTAAATCTTTCCCTCCGAGCAAAACGGCTAGCTTAATAAATCAAATCAACAACTTTATGCAAAAAGATAAAGAGACGCACTATGAAGCTTGTGAGTGGTTTAAAGATTTATTGCACTTATGTCCCATCATGGTCATCAATGTTAGATGATTATTCAAGCTTTTTATAATGGTGTGACCTAGTCTGTAAGGTCTACTATTGATGTGGTGGTAGAGGAACCTTGACGAACAAAACTGAGGATGAAGCCTATAACTTAATTGAGGAGATGAAACTTAACAATTTCCATTGGTCCACAAAATAAGGCCTACCCGAATAGGTTGGAGGTAAGCTTGAAATGGATGTGCTTACTTTACTTTCTACTAAAGTAGATGCTATGGCTCAAAGATTGGACCAAATAAATGTTAATGCTGTGAATTCTAGTGCCCTTCCCCTTGTGAAATTTGTGGATCTATTGAGCATGTGACTTTGAATTTTCAAGTCGAAAGCCTTTTTTCCCATGACCCTAATGAAGTTAAATATGTTCAAAAATTCAACTCGAGATCGGCTAATAACCCTTATTCTAGCACCTATAATTTGGGTTGGAAGAATCATCTGAACTTTTCACATAGGTCTAATCCAAACCCTTCGAATGTGCCCCCAATGAATTCTAGACCACCCCCTATTTTCAAAGAACTCCTTTCCCTTCTAAAGAACCCCAAAAGTCCGATTTAGAAGCAATAATAGAAAGTATGTTTATGGTATAATAAAGACAGGATGAGTACATTAAGTAATTAGCCTCAAAGATTGATGTGCTTACAATTCATAATAGGATGTTGGAAGCCCAGATTACCCAAAAAGCTAGCTTTTCATCTACACCTAGACTTTCTAGTAAGCCTGAGCTTAATCCTAGGGAGCAATGCAGTGCAATGATTTTCAAGGGAGGGAAACAACTAGGGGGACCTAAGGAGGTTACCAACGATGAGTCTTTGCATGATAAGAATGAGCATGTTGAGAATGTCGAGAAAGAGATGTCTTCACCCTATAAGGAAGTGATTGATGATGTGGTGCATAAGCTTGATAAGGTTCCTAAGGACCCTAAGATCGTTTCCCCAAACCCCTACACCCCACCTTTACCATTTCCTTAAAGGATGGCTAAAGCAAAACTCGATTCGTAATTTGGGAAGTTTTAAGAAGTCCTTAAAAAAACTCTACATAAACATTTCGTTTACTGAAACCCTAACTCAAATGCCTTCATATGATAAATTTTTAAAAGAAATTCCGGCCAATAAAAGAAAGCTAAAAGAATATGAAATTGTAGCTTTGACTGAAGAATGCAGTGCAACAATCCAAAATTAGCTTCCAGCTAAGCTAAAGGATCCCTGCAGTTTTTCAATTCCCTACTTGATAGGAAATGTGCCTTTAGACCATGCTTCATGTGATTTAGGGTCAAGCATGAGCTTGACACCCCTTTCTATGTGTGAAAAATTGGAACTAGGAGGGATAAGACCAACTACTATATCTTTACAATTGGCGGACCGTTCTGTAAAATACCCCGTGGGAATTTTAGAGGATATTCCAATAAAACTAGGGGATTTATATGTACCAGTAGACTTTGTGATTCTGAAAATGGAGGAGGATACATAGACCCCCATCATTCTTGGGAGACCATTCCTGGCCACCGCATGGTGTCGTACCGATGTGAAAAACGGTACACTATCTTTTGACATGGAAAATGATCATGTGAAGTTTAATTTACTAAAAGCTGCTAAGTTTCCTTCTATTTCTGATGAGTGTAATAAGATTGATGCGGTTGATGGTTTAATGCAGGAAGCTGTGTTTAACCTTGATTCTAATGATCCACTTGAGCACTTAATGTTGAACAATAGCACAACTACGGATGAAAATTCCGAAGAGCGGAGTGTGCTAAACTTCTGGAAGCCTCTCCACCAATTCCGTTTTCCCTTGTTAAGGTGGAATCATTACAAGATGAAGGTAAGCCCTGATCAGAGGAGTTGAAAGCTCTCAATGTTGAACTGAAACCTCTCCTTTCATCCCTGAAGTATGAATTTCTTGGACCAAAATCTACATACCCAGTAATTGTGAATGCAAGTTTGAATGCGTCCCAAATCGACTCTTTGCTTTGAGCACTTACGAAGCATCGTAAAGCCATAAGATACACCTTGATGACTTAAAATGAATTCATCCTTCTTTGCACATACTAGAAAATCATTCATTTGTAACTGAAAAAGCGGTCACAAATTGTTGAAAATCGGTCACAAATGACGTTTGTGACCGAAGCCTGCAGTCACAAAACCCTTGGTTGGAAAATGGATTTGCGACTGAATCGGTCACAAATTGGGATGATATTTATGATTGAAAGAGTAGTCACAATTTGGGACCGCATTTGCGACCAGATAATGTTTGAGACCTACGTCGTGATGCCTTTCTCAGTGACAAATTCGGACCGAGTTGTGACGATATTTACGATCACATTATTTTGTGACCGCTTTTGTGATCGAGTCAACATAAATTATTTGCGACCGAAATTGTGACCTTAGTCTGTTGTGACCGCCTTTATGACTAACTTTGGAGAAAATTATGCTTCTTTATGACCAGCTTTATGACTAACTTTGTTGGAAATTATGCTTCTTTATGACCGTATTTGTGATCGATTATGAAAAAATGAAAAATAATTTGTAACTATTTTTCTGACTGAATTTAGTAACAGTTTGAAAAGTGCGTTTGCAATATGACCATATCCCTGAATTTAGAAGACTATAACCATATATTTACATAGGCATGGCAACCACACCTCATGCTTCCATAACAACCAAACTTCATAGTACTATAATAACCAAACCAACATCGATGTTTTGTGACTAATTTTGCAACTAATAGAGGGCAGTGAGAATTTTCTAACCACAAGTTAAGTGGTGTGAAATGTAGTCATATTTTATGATCGATTTTCACTCCGATATAGAATCAGTCACAAATTTTAATTTTTCAAAACTTAACACATTTTTTCTTTAATTTTAAAGTTGGGACTGATTTAAAAAAAAAATTGAGACTAATTTTGTGACCATAAAAAATTAAATTTCGTTCACAATATTGGTGAAGCAACAAAA
>NCQV01083719.1:1646-22840 GCA_002740545.1 Lophocereus schottii
AAGTTTCTAAACTCTCAATTCAACACATATTGCCAAGTTACCATAGGATTCTCAAGCCATCAAAGTTATAGACTTCAAAGTGATCAAAGTCCAAGACTTCGAAGTCGCCTAAAGACTATCACGTCCTCAAAATTACAAACTTTGAAGTGAACTCAATGACTCTCAAGTCATCAAGATGGACATAAACTCTTAAATAATTAAAGCTTAAAGATTCTCAAGTCATCTAAGTGACATACACACTAGTTGAACAAAGTTATTGACTCTAAAGTCCTCGAAGACTTTTAAGTTAACCTTACAGACCCTCAAGTCATTGATGTTATGGACTCCTAAGTCTTCAAATTTAAAGATTCCAAAGTCTCCAAAAGTTAGGACTATTAAGTGACCAAAATTTAAGGCTCTAGAGTATTTAAAGTTCAAGACTATCAAATCAACAAGATTTTAGGCTCCAAACTAAAGACCCCAAGTTTTCAAATTTGAAGACTCCAGAGTCTTCTAAGTTAAGACTCTTACATCTCTCAAGTTAAAGACTCCCAAGTTTTCAAAGTCTAACAGTAATAAGTCATTAAAGTTAAAGACTCCTAAATTATCAAAGTTAAATATTCTCAGGTCATCAAAGTTAAACTATCAAGACATCAAAGTTAAAAGACTACCAAGTTGTTAAAGCTCTAGACTCCAAGTAGTGAAAGTTCTTAACTGCAGGTCATCAAAGTTAAAGACTCTAAGGTTTTCCAAGTTTAAGAATCCTAAGTTATCAGAGTTGCTGGCTCTCAAATCACTAAGAAATGTTTCAAATCCACTAAGTAGAACTTAAATTTTCATAAAAACCCTGCAGACTCTTAGGGTTCCTCCAAGTTTGTAGCAGCGACAACATAGCCTTCCCCTGCTAGTTGGTGATAGCGGTAATGGAGCCTCCTTCTTTAATCGTCCACATCTTCTTTCGAGTTAGCTTTAACGGCGAAGTAACCTCCTCCCTTAGGTTGGCAGCATCCTTCTGTAAGATAGGAATGACAAGACGGACTCATTCTCCTTGGTCAATATAGGCATCCTTCTTCAAATTGGGGGCGATGACAACATATTAGTTCTCTTTAAGTCAGTAGCATTCACCTTCAAATCATAGGGTGTTCATATTCAAGTCGGTGATGACAGTGATGTGGCCTCCATTTTCATATTCAAGAGAGCCACCCAAGGCGGACCCATACGAGCAAGCATCCGAGGGTGAGAACATTAGAGAAAGTCACCCAAGGTGGGCCCTTGTGGGCAAGCAATTTGTGAAATTTTTAGGAATTTCCAAAATTTTCAGTAATTTCTAGAAATAATTTTCTGTTTTGAATTTTCTGCAATTAATATTTAAGAAAAGAAAAAATAAAAAAATATATCCATGTTCTTTGTTATTGTGCTGAATTTTTTGTGTATAGTGCTCTAAATTTAGAGTTTGATTTTCTGATAAATTTATTTTTGCTGCTTTTGTTTTGTTTTAGGTTTTTATTTTCTGTCTTTGTGTTTGTGAAAAAATCCCCAAAAAATCAAAAAATGAGAAGACCCAAAACACTTTTGAAGGTGTGGCATTGCATGATTGGTTGGGTTAGATAACCTAAGAGAATAAGACTTGTCAGGATTGAATCTAACCATGAACTAGAACCTGAATTTTAATCCAAGCCTGAACTTGACCTGAAATGAATGCCACAAGAAAGGACCTTAAGTGATTTTTTCTATCCTCCTAGGACCACTTTGTCATCATGCTTTAACTTAACTAACTTGGGGACCTTTGAATTAAGACCTCATTACACTCAAACGCTCTCTAAATTCATTGGTTTAGAGGATGCATATTTGTTTTTGAGGAACGTCAAGAAGTATCTTCCATGATATATTTCCTTAATGTACTTGTTGATCTCGTGAGAATGAAATTAAATCCTTTTGCTTTGAAAGATGCTACGAAAAGATGGATAAATGGCTTGGTTGTTAATTATGTTTTTTACTTGGGATGACTTTGTTAAGTTGCTCTTAAGAAAATATTTTCCTAATGCTAAGATTGTAAAGCTAAGGAATGAAATCAATTGCTTTATTCAACTGGTGAGGGAATCTTCTTGACATACTAAGACAGATTTAAGAATTTGTTGGCATAGTGTCCCCATCATGGTTTAGACCAAATTTGTTTGTGCCAAATTATTTATGAAGGACATAACGAACAAAATAAAACAATGTTTAAATTCAATGGATCAAGGTGACTTTCTTCCTAAGAGCGCCACTGTTGCTTGGAAATTTCTAGAGAACTTAGCTGAGAAGACTATGTACTGGGAAACTGCTAGATAGTAAAATTTTTAGGTTTGCTAAGAGTGGAATGAATTATGCTTCTTAAGTGAGTCATCTAGAGTCTAAGATGGCAGTTTAGAAAACCCTTTGAAGGGATAATCGGTTCAGACTCCCTAGACTTCATAGACTTCTATGGTGTCTTGCTATCGCCATTAAGCCTTAGATCAAGCATTGAGTTCGTGTCCTCTCTTTGCTCACTAGTTATTGATAAGTGCTTAATGTGTATATCATTTTAGGGTCATTTTTCCACATTTTTAGGAGAATTATGTGCTTTATGCTATGATGTATACTCTTATTCCTGATTTATACTTGAGTATAGCTGTTTGATGTATTTTGTAGGATTTTAGGCCTTTCTACCCAGCATTTGACCCTATATGAGTATATTTTGACTCACCACGGATGCCCCTAAGTTGTTATACCCATGGAACAAGAGAAGAATAGAAGAATTGGAGCCAGCACCACGGTCAACCCATGGTGGATGCCACAGTCCGTGGTGGAGGTGTAACTGCTAGCCTGTTCGTTTTCTGGTATTGTGTGGTTGAGGTTGATTGCGTTTTCCTATAAATACTCATCCCTCAAGCAGCAGAAAGAACCATCCCATCATTCCATTCTCCATATCATTCCACTTAGAATTAGATTAGATTAAAGAGAGAGAGAGAGAGAGTGAGTTGAAGTGAAGATTTGCAAGGATTCCATCTCGGGTTTACACGACAGTTCAAGTGCGTTCTTTGGCTGAGCATGTCTTCCCTCTTCTCTTCTCTTCTCTTTTCTCATTTTTATGTTTTGTATTTTGTTTATCCTTATTGTTTTGATTTTGGATTTATGCAACCATTTGTTGGTTTCTTGATCTTGTGTTGATATCATTTGGTGCTTTTGGAATTGTTTCATTGTTTTGTCGAATTCTAGAAGTTTATTGTCTTATGAGAAACTTGATCACTTTCCTGCATGTTGTGGGCATTTGGATGAAGAACTGAAACGTGAAATCTCAAATACTGGAATTCTTGGATTTGACTTGATTGAGTGATGTCTCGAGAGAGAATTACCGATTGAGAAATCACAGACTTGATAATCGCATGCTTAATGAACCTAAACTAATCGAGAGCCCTTGAGAAACAGTAATTGATTAGATTAAGGTATTTCACTTCACCTTGAAATAGGGTTGTGATACTTCGATTATCGGTTTTAAAACAACCACTGAAGGAAGAAGTGCTTGATTGATATGTGGATCAGGTGATATCTTATTTTGCTTAATTCCAATTATTATTTATCCATTAGATTAGATAGTAGATTAGTTAAATTTTGTTCTCAATCTGGATTCGTTTAGCAGATCTTGAGGGAATATAGCCCAATAGTTTCACCTAGTCTCTATAGGATCAACCTTGATTTGCTACGACGCCATCGTGCACTTGCGGCCGTATCAGTTATCTACTAGGCAAGAGCAAGTGAGTATGGCCTACCAAAGACCCAAGAATGACACATTCTCCCCTTACTATAATCCAGGGTGGACAAATCACCCTAACTTTTATTGGAGTAGTGGACCAAACGATGCAGTCCCTAACTTTCAACCTAGAGTGTTTCCTATCCCATCTCTCATCCTTTTAGCTCTTATCCGAGACCAACTTTTCAAGGTGTGCTTAGTGCACATAGACCTCCACCTCCTATTGCTCAGGTTCAATCTCCTCTTGGTTACACTGATATTACTAAGATTGAGAAGAGAATTAACAATAATGTGGAGAGGTGAAGCCTAAGGGTCATGTCTCAACTTCTTCTTCTGAAGCCAACCCTACTGAGACTGTAAGGAAAATAAATGTAGTTATATCTCTTAGATTAGGTCGAGAGATTGATAATCAAGTGGGAATTCAATAGAACCCTATAAATATCCTCACAGTTTCAACCAAAATTCTTCTCCCTCTTATTCTCTAGAAATTGTTTCATTCATTCAATTAGGGGATACTACTGATGATGACTCTTGTGATTCTTCTAATGACTCTTTCCCTTCTGATGCATATTCTGATCAAAAGAAGCCTAGGAGAAAGATTTCACTAATTTAGTGGATCCCTCACACTAAAAAAAAAAAAAAAGCGTCATGCTTGCACTCTTGTTTAACCACACATGGCTAAGCAATGCGGGAAAACAAGCAAAAATGAGCACCTGGAATTATGCCCACACATAATAAGTGATGAAAAATATAAGAGTCGTAGTAACTAATTAAGGTATGTCCATGCATATTAAGCGTGGAGACTTGTATCTCGTGAATAAGGCACAATTAGCACGGCTATTAAGTGTGGTTGCTATTTTTAAAATTTCCCGAAATTTATTTTAAGTTTCCCGGCCAAATGAACATTGAATTGAAAAAAAAAAGAAAAAGGAATTATAGTAACACTAGACGCCATCGATCAGACTTCACCATCCTTGCGCACGCTTCCCTTTCGCTGCAAACCAAAGCCTAGTTCTTTTCATGATGGTTTTGGTACCGGTGCTTCTACTCAGCGGTGCTTCTAGCTTTGCTCCAGCTCTTCCTTTTCCTTCATCTCTCTCTCCCTCGATTCGGGCTTCATTTGCCTTCTATGGCCTAGCGGTTGCCTTTCCCGTTGGCCCAGTATGCAACCCTGTCTCCTCTTTCCCCTCCACCTAATGCTCTCTTTCTTCTTCCTCCGCTCCATTTTGGGCCTATTCCTCCCAGCTAGCTGGAGCCCAGTTTGCAATCCCCCTTTCACATAAGCCTGCAGGCCTTGCGAAACCTATTTCTCTCTTTCCTTTACTTAATCACGCAAGCCCGCAGTATATGCTTAATTCACCATTCCCTTCTTCTTCTTCTTCCTCTCTCTCCCGTTCCAACCCAAAAACCCAAAAACCACCCATGGCTGCTGTTCTGCTTTTCTCTCTTATCCTTCAGTCCCCTTCATTCAACTCACTTATCACCTGCATCCAACCATTACCTTCATCAACACACCCATCTTGAACTCGGCTTAGTAGTTACAAGCAGTAAATAGAGAGCATTAATCTAATGAAGCAAGGTCTCAAGAGTTCAGGAGGCAATATAATTGGAACAGGTAACTAAATTCAAGAGGAGGGAGAGAAGCATAGGAGAAGATAGAGTTGAATTTCCTATTTGAATTTAGCTTTTGTTTCCATCTTCATTGTTTTTTAGCTTTTAGATTTCAAATTTAGCTCTCAAGTTGGTGTAGGACTTTAGGCTTGCTGGTTTGATTGAAGGTTCCAAATTTAGTTCTAAATTGCACATTTTTAGGTTGAATTTTTGGTTTGTGTGCCCAATTTCTTCCCCCATGTAATTGTCATGTTTCAATCAAATTTTTGACTCTGATAGTTGTGCTCTTCTACTTATCTCGATCTAGGTCTATGTTTGATTTGTGGCAGTAGAAGACATCAGCCATCAGGGTATAATCTCTCTAGAACTGCACTTTTATTATTTTAGGTTAGTGAAGATTAGCAAACGGGATTGTTTTGCTACTAAAGGTGCTATAACATTGGCTCTCATTTGGTTACTTAACTTGGATTTTGCTTTTCGCTGAGTTGCTCGTTGCCCTAGCTAACTTGTTTCAATTTTGAATCTTGATAATAAATAAAAGCTGTTAGATGAGATTATTTAAGTACAGGTTTCTCAATAATAGGGTGCTAGTCTAGATTATTTATAATCGAATTTCATATCCATCCCTGTAGATCAACCCCTAATGTTACAATGGAAGTCGTACGCTTGCGGTTTAAAATCTTGTCATTATTAAAAATCACAACAAGTTTTTGGTGCCATTGTCAGATATGGATTTTGTGAAATTCGGTTGCATTGAGCCATAGTCAAGTCATGTTCCTTTCTTTTTGTACTTTCTAATTCCGATTTTTAGTGTGAGTTTATTTAGTATTAGTTGTTTCAGATTAGTTTTGATTTCTTTTGTTTCTGGTTTTTAATTAGAGTTGATATTTTGATTTTGATTTTGTTCAATTTAATTTTGGTTTTTAGTGTTTATTTTCTGCTGGAAAAAATCAAATTTAACAGTTTTGTTGCTATGATTAAGTGTAGGACAGATTAGAGGAAAAATAAATCAGGCAGTGCAAGTTTTCTATCGATTTTAGTCTTGATTTGAGTTTTTTTGGTGTTGTTCTTATGCTTATTTTGCTAATATGATATTTTTATTGGATTCTTAGGGATTTTTAGAGTCTAAGAGACTTTTTGTGGAATCTCTAGGAATTTCCAGAATTTTCTATGAATTTTAGAAATAAATTTTTGTGGTGTTCCAAAAACAAAAAATGCATTCATGTTCCTTATGATTGCGCTAAATTTTCTTTATAAAGTGTTCTTATTTGGAGTTGATTTTCTATTTTAATTTTATTTTTTTTAGTTTTGGCTTGTTTAGGTCTTAGTTTAGTTTTGATTTTCTTTTAGTTTATTTTGTGTTTTCTGTTTTTATTTCAATTCTAGGTTTGGTTTACTTTTGGTTTTTGTTTCTTTTGTGAAAATTGAAGAAAGAGAAAAAAATAAAAATCACAAAAAATCAAGAAATCATAATCTAAAAACAATAGAAAAAGAAAAAGACCAAAAAATCTTTTGTGAGGTTGTGGGATTTGCATGACTGCTTGGCTTAGAGGCCCTGAAAACAAAAGACTTGTCAGCAGTGAGTCCGACCCTAACTTAGAATTTAAACCTAAACCAAAGTCTAAACTTGAATTGCAAAAAATGGCACAAGAGAGATTTTGAAGCTATATTTTCTATCCTCCTAGGACCACCTTGTCATCATGTTTTAAGCTGTCTGACCTAGTACCAAATGTGACCTTCGAGTTGAGACCTCATTATACTCAAATGTTCCCCAAATTTATGGGTTTAGAGGATGCATATTTATTTTACAGTATGTTTGAAGAAGTATGTTCTATGATGCATTTTCCTAATATTCCTATTGATGTTGTGTGAATGAAATTAATTTCATTTGCTTTAAAAGATTCTGTTAAACGATGGTCTGTTAAACGATGGACATATGGGTTGGTTACTAATTCTATTACTTCTTGGAATGATTTTGTTAAATTGTTCTTAAGAAAATATTTTCATAATACCAAAACTATTAAGATAAGGAATGAAATTAATCAATTTGTTCAACTAGAAAAGGAATTGTTTTGGAAGTAGTTGGACAGGTTTAACAATTTGTTGACCTGGTGTCCCCATCATGGTTTAGATTAAGTATGTTTCTACCAAATTATTTCTGAAAGACTTGAGCAATAAACCTGAACCATGTTAGAGTCCACATGTCAAGGTGACTTTCTTTCTAAGAGCGCCACTGCAACTTGAAAGTTTCTAGGGGACTTAGCTAAGAAAACCATGCAATGGAAAACAATACAAATGACAGTTTAAGTTCTAGGTTTACTAGGGTGGGATACATTCTGTTTCTAATGTGAGTCACTTAGAGTCTAAGATTACGATTTTAGACAACATGTGAAGGGGTTGTGTCCCCACACTCGCCAGATTTCTGAGACTTCTATAGTGTCATGTTCTCACTGTCAGGCCTTATATCAATCATTGAGTACATGTCCTTATTTTGTTCACCAATTATCGAATGGACAAAAGCAATTGAGTATGGCCTTTCAGAGACCTAAGAATGACCCATTTTTGCCTCACTACAATCTACGGTGGAGAAATAACCCTAACTTTTCTTGGAGTAGTGCACCAAATGTTGCGGTCCCTAATACCCAGCCTAAAGTGTTTCCTGGAAACAACTCCCAGCCTATTCTCTCATCCCTTCGACACTTTTAAGAGATCGATTTTTCTAGGTGTCTAATGCACCTAGACCTTCCCCTCCTATAGCTCATGTGCAACCTTCCCTTGGTTACACAGGTATTGATAAAATTAAAAGGAGTATTAAAAATAATGAAGAGAGGATAATTGATGCTAATGCGCAAAAAATTATGAGAATGATGACTAAACAGTTTTTCCAATTAGCATCATCTTCTAAGGAGACATGTACTTTTCTTAGTTAGCCTGAGGTGAACCCTAAGGGTCATGCCTGATCTTCTCCTAGAGTAAACCTTGATGAGTCTGAGATAAAAGCAAATGCAGTCATATCCCCTAGATCTATCGGGAGATTATAATCAAGTAGGAAATTCTAATGAACCCTGCAAGTATCCTCACAGTTTCTTCCAGAATTCTTCCTCTTCTTCTTCTCCAAAAACTAGTTCATCTAGTAAGTAGGTTAAGACATACTACTGATGTTGTCTCCAATAATTCTGTTAATCCTCTCCTTTCTATCTCACCTTTTGATAAAGAGGAGCCTAAGGAGAAAGATTCTACTTATGTAGTGGATCTTGCATCTCCTAAGGATTCTTCTTCGCCTTCTTCTACTAAGAAAGTTTATAAGCCCTTGTCTCCATTCCCCAATCAAGTTTACGTTAATATGATGAGAGAGACCTTCTCTCAAGTTAAGATCAATATGCTATTACTTGATGCTATTCAGCAGATACCTCCGTACACTAGGTTTTTAAAGGACCTATGTACCACCAAAAAAGGACACTAGTGTCCCTAAGAAGGCTTTCTTAGCCTCTGGCACTAGTTTTATTTCTCATAGATTCCAGTGAAGTATAAGGACCCCGGTTGTCCTACTATTTCTATAGATATAGGGGACTAACTTATTCATATAGCTTTGCTTGGCTTAGGGCTAATGTCAATTTAATACTCTTCACTGAATATGAGAGGCTAGAGTTACGTGAGCTGAAACCTACCAAAATGGTCAACCAGCTAGGTAATAGATCGACCAGGTTACCTAGCGATGTAGTTGAGGATGTGATGATTAGAGTGGGTGATTTCATTTACCTTATGGACTTTGTTGTGATTGAAACTGAGAAGTTGGCTAACACCACTGGTTAAGTCCTTATGATTATAGGGCGTCCTTTCTTGGCCACTACCAATGCCCTGGTTAATTGTAGGAATGGCGTGATGAGTTTTTCTTTTGGTAACATGACCTTGGAATTGAATATACTTAATCTATAAAGACAATAGTCTGCTTCTGATGATATGGAGTTGTATACTCTTAATAGGGTAGAAGATTATGTATTTAATAATGATTTTGATGACATATTTGTTGTTGAGTATGAATCTTTTCTTGTTGATGATGAGTCTGAATATGATGTATTTGAATTTGATGACTTGTGCTCTGCTAATGACTGTTTGCTTGCTTCTGCTTCCACTTTTGAGGCTACTTCTAAGTCTATTTTCCCTCCTACTTCTCTTAAATTGAAACCTCTTCTTTACTCTCTTAAGTACATTACTAAGACCTGATGAATCCTTACATGTCATTACTACTTCTGACTTCGACCGGACCAAGAGGAAAAACTTATTGCCTTACTTAGAAAGAACAAGGAAGTCATAAGTTAGACCTTAGGGGATATCAAGGGCATTAGTCCCTCCATCGTGTAGCATAGAAGCCATTTAGAGGATAATGCTAAACCCTATGAGACCATCAAAGGTGTTTGAACCTAACTTTACGCGAAGTACTTAGGAAGGAAGTACTTAAGTGTTTAGACCATGGGATTATCTATCCTATTTTTGACAGTAAGTGGGTTAGCCTTGCTCATATTGTTCCTAAGAAGACCAGTATTACCTAATTAGAAATTGTAAGAACGAGCTAGTTCCTACTCATGTCCAATCTGGGTGGCGTGTTTGTATTGACTTTAGAAAACGGAATGCTATCATTAAAAAAGATCATTTTGCCCTTCCGTTTCTTGACCAGATGTTACAAAGGTTGGCTAAACATTTATTCTATTGCTTTTTAGATGGGTATTATGGCTATACCCAGATCTTTTTTACTCCCAATGATCAGGAGAAGGCTACTTTCACCTATCCGTTTACGACATATGGTTTTAGGAGAATGCATTCCTTGCTATCTTTCAGAGGTGCATGATTTCTATTTTCTCATATTTAGTTGAGCAGTGCATGAAAATTTTTTCATTGGATGACTTTCTGTGTTTGAGTCTTCCTTTGATGATTGTTTCTCTAATCTGAGAAAAGATTTGAAAATGTGCAAGGAGAAAAATCTGACTTTGAACTAGGAGAAATATCACTTTGTGGTTAAAAAAGGCATAGTCTTAGGCTATGTTGTTCCAAGAGATGGAATTGAAGCAGATAAGGCTAAGAGTGATTTGATTGTTAATCTTTCATCTCCCACTTATTTGAAAGAGGTGAGATTTTTTCTTTACATACTGGCTTCTGTCATTGTTTTAGGAAAGACTTTAGTAACATAGTTAAGCCTTTGACCAACCCTTTATCTAAGTATGTATTATTTTTCTTTTCTGAGGAGTATCTTATGGAATTTACTAAGCTCAAGAAAGCCTTAACCTCTACTCTTGTTCTTCATCCTCCCATTTGTAGAGAGCCCTTTGAATTAATGTCTGACGCATCTGGCTATGTTTTGGGGTTATCTTAAGGAAACATGTTAATAAGATGCCCCATGTCATTTATTATGCTAGTTATACTTTGAATGATGCCAAACTGAATTACATTGTTGCTGAAAAAAAAATTCTTAGTTCTTATCTTTGGCTTTGAGAAGTTTAGACCTTATCTAATTGGGTCAGATCTGGTTGTTTATACTTATCACTCTGCTCTTAAGCACCTTCTTTCTAAGATGGATGCTAAACCTAGACTTACGAGATGGATCTTGCTTTCGTAAGAATTTGATTGTGAGATTAGGGATAAGAAAGGTTCTGAGAACCTTGTTGCTGGCCATTTGTCTAGGATCCTTTATCATAGAAACTATGAGTCTAGTATATCTGAATGCTTCCCTGATGAGCTGTTGTATATAGTCCACCCTAACCCGTAGTATGCTGACTTGTGAACTACCTAGTGTCTAGTAGGATCTCTAAGAGTTGGACTAAGAATGATAGAGATAGGTTCTTCCAACTTGTGAAATTCTTTATTTGGGATGACCCTTACTTGTTTAAGTATTGTTCAAACCAAGTCTTCAGAAGGTGTATTCCCGATTATGAGGTTGGGAGTGTCCTTTCCTTCTGTCATGACCAAGCATGTGGTGGGGCATTTCATTGGGAGAAAAACAGCAGTCAAAGTTGTCCAATGTGGTTTTTATTGGCCTACCTTGTTTACGGATACTTTTAAGTACTATAGAACTTGCGTTTAGTGCCAACAGTTGGGTGGGATTAGTAGAAGAGATATGATACCACTAAATTCCATCATTATGGTGGAGATTTTTTATGTTTAGGGTGTAGAATTGATGTGACCATTTCCTTCATCTTTTGGGAATGAGTACATCTTATTAGTTGTAGACTATGTTTCTAAATGGATAGAGATCATTCCTACTAGGACAAATGATGCTAAGGTGGTTGTGAAGTTCCTTAGGGAGAACATGTTGCTAAATTTGGCATGCCCCAGGTTATTATTAGTTATCAAGGTACTCACTTTACTAATAAGTCTTTTGATGCCTTGTTGAAGAGGTACTCTATAGTCCATAAACTTTTTACCCTCTATCTTCCCTAGACCAGTGGCCAAGTTAAAGTGTTCAATAGACAAATTAAGTAAATTCTTAAGAAGACTATGAGCATGAATAGAAAAGACTGGGCTGACAAGCTTGTAAATGCCTTTTAGGCTTAAAGGATGGCCATCAAAACTGCCTTGGGCATATTACCTTCTAGGGTCATTTTATAGTAAGCCTTGTCATTTTCCTGTTATGATGCAACATAGAGCTTGGTAGGCGATTAAGATGCTCAACGATAACTCTACTGAGGTAGGCAAGAAGAGGAGATTGCAACTGAGTGAGCTAGAAGTAAGGTGACAATGAAACCCATACCCATTTAAAACCCACGAAACCCACCCCATTTAAAACTCAAATGGGTGGTGAAAATGGGTTTTAAATAGGCATGAGGTGGCTATTGGAAAAGGGGTACAGGTATAGGTATGAATATGGGTATAGCCCTCACCCACCCCATACCTGCACCTGACCCATACCCGTTGTTTTAATAAGATAAAAAAAATTATTTTGGTTTAATGTTTTCTCAGTTTGAGTCCAATCCAAACTCTTCTAATGAAACATTAGTTAATACTGCATTTGATTTCACATTTCTAGACAATATATTTTCAAAATATCACAACTGTGCAATCTTATAATAACACTAATATATATCTTACTTGGATATAGGTTACATATGGTAATTAATTTTCATTCTCTATGAGAACCTAAATAAAACTCGATAACCTACAAAACCCGATGGGTATGGATATGAGGTTTATTTTTAATACCCGATGAGTATGGGTATGGGTATGGGTACAATTTTTCAAAATGGTTATGGGTGCAAGTACGACTCAACCCGCCCCATTGCCATCCCTAGCATAGAAGAGATAAGAGCTAAGGCATATAAGAATGCTGGATCTTACAACGAGTGGGCTAAGTTGTTTCATGATAGACATATTCTTAGGAAAGTAAGAATGCTGGATCTTACAACGAGTGGGCTAAGTTGTTTCATGATAGACATATTCTTAGGAAAGAATTTGCCTCAGGAATGAAAGTGTTATATGACTTTAAACTTCCTTCGTTTCCAAGGAATTAAAGTCCCGATGGACGGGTACATATATTGTTTCATGTGCTATTTCCTATGGTGCAGTTGAAATATAAGACCTCGAGAGTGGTGCTAAGTTTAAGGTGAATGACCAAAGGTTGAACTGGTTTCTAGAGCTATCGAGCACAAAGGATGTGGAGGGTCTAATGCTCCATGTGCCAAGTCCTAATGAGTGATATGCTTCTAAGATAGTTCAGAGCACCCGACCTGTCTTGATTGAGATTTCTTTCCTTTCGTTCTCTTTTTTTAGTTTTTCTTTTATTTTCTTTTTTTAAATTTGGATGCTTTTTTTTAGTATTTCTCTTGTTTGCATATGTTCATATATTTGAATTTTATAGTCATGTCCTTTTTCTTTTTGAGCGTTGTTTTTCTTTTTGTATATTTATTTTTTCTTTTTGGTTTTTGTTTTGTGTTTTTTTATTTCCTTCCACTTTCAATGAGGACATTGTCTGATTTACGTGTTGGGATGGGGAGACCACGTTATTAAAAAAATGAAAATTTTTCAAAATTCAAAACGATTTTTGTTTTATGATATTTGTAAACAGTCCCAAGTGTGATATTTATTTACAGTCCTAACCCCTGACATTATTTCTAAAGCAAGCTTGACTTTGGTAAATGAACCAGTGAGATTTTGTGCCTTAAAGACTAATTCATGATTTTTGGTCTCACATGTTTCTTTCATGTGTGACTCTTCCATGATTACATCTCTTAAACTTGCTTTGATTCTCTTTGAAATCACATTCAGCATGTGCATTATGATAATGTGCGAGGGGCATTCATGTGTTTTGTGAGCTACATTGCCAAATTGCCACCCATGTTTGACTTGACTATTTTACCCGTTTGCTAGCCTGTTGGGCCTTGACCATTTTTGTTTGTTGTGAACCCTTCATTTTACTCCTTGGCCTAAAGATATTTCCTATATCGAAGCCAAGACTAGTTGAGCAGCAGTTCATTATTTGGTTGCTAACTTTTGGGTATTTTATGTAATTGGTGATTAAATTTGGTTACATGATGGGATGTATCATTGTGAACATTTGAAAATTGAGTCATGTTACTTGTGTCCATGACTTTCATTCATTTTCTTAATGGAAAGAGAAAAACAAAAAAGAAAAGCAGAAAAACCAAAAAAAATAAAAAAGGTTTCCAAGGAAAAGATTAAAAAAAAAAAAAGTTGGGAAAAATCTCAAAATTTTCATGAGTTATGAATAAGAGTGACTGACAAAATGTTGTCATTGCATATACTTATTTTTTATGGTCCTTTTTTATGGGGTGTGACCTTATTTTGTTTTGGGAGAATGTGTGATTATAGTTGTTAGAAGGATTTGATTGCTTATTAAGTCACTTGGCTTTTAACTCCTCATTTTCCAAATCACTTGTCCCCCTCCTAACCTTAACTGTTAGCCGCATTACCACCCCTGAAAAGCCTTCTTGATTATCGTGTTGTATATCGCACCTTAGCGGAAGAGAAGTGAGACTTATAGTAAGCCTATGGTAGGTTGTACGATTGGAAGAGAATTGTGTGAAACTCGTTACATCTTAAACGCGTGAGCGGGAGTGTTCCACATATCCCTAAAGTGAGATTCTACCAGTTAGGCTTGCACATAAATTTTAAATGGGTGAAAGATTGTGCATGGGTGTCATTGGTAGGGATTAAGAGTTTCTTGATGTGCACATTGTGTTTAAATATGATCTGATGCTTGGTTGCTTGAGTGATGAAATTGATTGGAATGTGTGCATATCTTTTTTCCCGAGTGTTGAAGAAACCAAAAAAGGTTTTCGATTTTGATTTTTCATTTTTTTAATAGATTTTGTGGGTATATCTTCTGCAAACCCTCACGAGACCTTTCTAGTCCACTAAGGGTAACCTAGGGGTTTAAAGGGTTTGTTACACATGCTAAGTGCAACCATGATTCTTACAAAAGTAAGTTATTTTTTTCTAGGATTTTTAGTTTTATTTTACTCGAGGATGAGCAAAATTTTGATATAGGGATATTTGTTCAACTCAAAATTATTATATTTTATACCTTTTATTATCTAATATTTGCCCAAAATAAATAAATAAATTTAGATTCTAATATATTTATGTTTATTTTGTAGGAATTTTGGAAATTTGAAGAATGAATAAAGTTCTTGAGGAAAAAAAATATATGAACCAAAAATGTTGGATCGAGTATGGCTCTCAAAATGGGAGAACAGCAAGCCCAAGCGTACCTCAGCCCAGGTTAAACAACTGATACCCAACATATCAGAGTCCAGCTCCTCCTTTTCCTTCATCTCTCTTTCTAGGCTTCATCTACCTTTGGCACCCTAGTGCTTGCCTTTCCCACTGCCCTTTCCACTGCCTCGGTCTGTAACCATGTTTCTTCTTTCCCCTCTTTTCATCGCTGTTTTTCTTCTCTCTCTACTCTATTTTAGGCTTGTTCCTCCCAGCCAGGCGTGGCCCAGTCACAGTCCCTCTTTCGCATGAGCCTGCAAGCCTTAGGCAGCCTATTTCTCTCTCTCCCTAACTTAATCACTCATGCACGCAACACATGCTCATTTACCCCTTCACTTCTTCTCCTTCTCTCTCCTGTTCTAATCCAAAAACCCAAAAACCACCCATAGCTGTTGTTCTACTTCTCTCTCCTCCTTCAATCCCCTTCATTCAATTCATTCATCACCCGCATCCAACCATTACCTTCATCAATGCATCCATAGTCAACTCGGCTCGGCAGTTGCATGTAGTAAATGAAGCTCCTTGATTTGAGTGGAGGTTCTCAAGAGTTCGAGGGGTAATATAATTGGAACAAGTGGGAGAATCCAAGAGGAGGAAGAGAAGCACAGTGATAAGTGCTTAATGTATACATCATTTTAGGGCCATTTTACCACATTTTTAGGAGAATTATGTGCTCTAAGTTACCATTTATACTCATATTCTCGATTTATGCTTAAGTATGGCTGTTTGATGTGTTTTGTAGGATTTTAGGCCATTTTGACCCTGCATTTGACCATCCTTTGAGTGTATATTAACCTCCCACAGACGTCCATGAGGTGTTATGCCCATGGAGTAAGAGAAGAGCAGAAAGTTTGGCTCCAGCAGGCACCACGAGCTTTTGTGGCTGAGAATGAAGGGGGCTGTTGTATATAGACATACTCAGCTGCTTACAGGGGGGATCCATCATTCTTTCCACCATCTAGTTGGATTCAGACTTCATTTTGGAGTGAGGGAGATCAACGTGAAGAAGAAGATTCGCGAGGAAGCGAGATCGGGTTTTGCAATCGAAAGATTCAAGCATGCATTTTGCCTGTCTCTCTTCTCTTCTCTTTTCTCTTTAGATTTATCATTTTAGCGTAGTTAGATGTTTAATTTAATCATGTTATAGTAGATTTTCATATCTAGAATTTTGCAAACCGATTGATGAATTTGCTTTGAGTATTTGCATTTCAGTCGTTCAATTTATGTTGATTTCATGTTTAATCTAATTTTAGAGTTTTGATTTGTGAGCATATTGATTGGCCATCTTCTTGCTTGATTTTGGATGCTGGGTGAAGTACTGAAAGGTGAAGCTTAGCATTGGAAAACTAAAATCGGACTTGAATGTGTGAATTCTTGAGAAAGATTTGCTATTCAAGGGGGCATGTGTGATAATCCTTTTCCTTAAGGGGTCTAGATTGATTGAAAGCCACGAAAGTAGGGGATTGATTAATTTTAGACATTTCACTATAACTTGGACAAGAGCAGTGATACTTTGATTATTGTTCTTTAAACTGAGTTGGCTTAGATTGATCAATGTGCAATGAACTTGAATGATTTATCATGTGGTGGAGCATAATCTTGGATGCTTATTTCAACTTGAATTAGTTATAGTTGTTTCCTTATCTCTGTATTTTTTTATCACTCTAAAATTTGGACTCGCCTAGCATATCTTGAGGGAATATAGTCCAATAGATCAACCTAGTCTCTGTGGAATCGACCTTGATTTGCTACAACGGCACTGTGCGCTTGCGCCCGTATCACAAAGCAGAGGATAGAGTTGAATTTCCAGTTTGAATTTAACTTTTGTTTCCATCTTCATTTTTTTTAGTTTCACCCTTAGAATTCAACTCTCAAATTGTTGTAAGACATTGGGCTTGTTGGTTTGATTGAAGGTTCCACATTTAGTTCTAAATTGTACATTTTTGGGTTGAATTTTTGATTTCTTACCCAATTTCTTCCCCTATCTAATTGTTATGTTTCATTCAAATTTTTGATTCTGATAGTTGTGCTTCTACTTATTTTGATCTGGGTCTAAGTTTGGTTTGTGCTAGAAGAGGAGTCAGCTGTCAGCGTATAGTCTCTCTAAAACTGCACTTTTATTATCTTATATTAGTAAAGATTTGCAAACTGGATTGTTTTGCTGGTAATGGTGTTGTAATGTTGGCTCTTGTTAGTTACTCAACTTAGATTTTGTTTTCATTTAGTCCTCATTGCTTAGGCTAACTTGTTTCAATTTTGAATCTCGATAACAAATAAAAGCTTTTGTGTGAGATTATTTCAATAGTAGGTTCTTAATAATAGGGTGTTAGTATAGATTATTTGTAATCGAATTTCATATCCATCCCTGTGGATCGACCCCTAAATATTATGACAGAAGCCATATGCTTGTGGTTTAAAACTTTATCATTACTAACAACCACAACAACTCTCGCCTGTGATCGTTCGCTCCTTTATTTCTCACTATGTATACACTCTAATTCTGGTGTGTCCTACCTACTTGACAGCAAGGATTCCTATAAGGCTTGGATTTTGAAATTTAGAAAGACTAATTGTCCAAGTTGTTACATTTCATTGCTAAAATTAGTGATCCTTTTTCATATATTAATATGTGGATTATATTGTTAGAATGGTTGAAGTTGTCCTAAATTGTAGGGCTAAGTGCTGCTGATAGTGTATTCAGCATAGAGGTTTGATAGAAGCACATAATCCCCACAATGCCTTGGCTCTAACTCCGAGGTATACGACATGGGTAGTAAAAGAGTAACCGTGAAAAAGATAAGGTGCTTGCCCATATCTGGGTTGGTTAATGGCAGCCCATACTTGATAGAAAAAGCATAGGTTTGTTTGAGCTTGTATTTGGATGAAGCACTTGCTCGCAAAAAGGAAATGCATTACCTGAGAATCTAGGGTTTGGACTTGGATTGAATTGCTCAGTGATAAATGTTGGAGTACACTCTATTTTGGGGTCATTTTGCTGCACTTTTACGAAAAATTATGAACTTTATGTCATAATCTACACTCTTTTTCTCATTTACGCTTGGGTGTGGTTTTTTTTTATGTTTTGCAGATTTTTCGACCTTTTTGCCCTTACTTTGACCCTAACTGAGTATGTTTTAACCCTCACTAAGCATGTTTTGACCCCCACATATGCCCCTAAGTCACCATGCCCGTCGAGAAGAAAGAAGAACTAGAGAATGTTAAGACAGAGCCAACCACGGATCCTCCATGGTGAAGGCCACGACCCGTGGTGAGCTTGAAATTGCTTGCCTCTTCATGTTCCTGCATCTTGTGACTAAGGACGGCCGAGTTCATGCTTAAATAAGTTTTTCTCGGCTACAGAAGGGAGAGAGCATAGAGGGCCAAGACATCTGACACTCAGTTCGATCTCACTTCTATCATTAGTTTTCGGATTTTCAAGTTTTCTTTAGGGTAAGAGAGGGAATTAGAGTGGAAGATTGGCACTTGGAGGCTTGGAGTTTTGGACGCCATTGAAAACCACCATAGTTGCTGAGCATTCTTTCCCTTCTAATCTCTTATTAAACTTTTGTTTAGATGTTCATTATTTCAATTATGTGTGAGTAGTTTTTCTTAATCTAGGGACCTGTTAGGCAAAGTATTGATGTTGGATTTCTAATTTTCAATATTTGTGTTTTATCAAAATTAGTTTAATTGAATTCTATCTTGTGGATGAACTGTTGTGAGTAAATTTTGGCCAGGTTTGCTTGCATATACTAAATAGTTGATTGAAGTATTGAAAGGAGAAACTCACTATAAGAGCAACAAGTTAGAACTTAATTTAAAGACTTCTTGAAAAGAGTTCTTTGTTGAGAGGAAATCCTAGCAATCAAAATTCCATAACCAAGACTAAAACTAAGAATATTTGATAGAATGTTAATTAGATTAGTTTAGGCAATTCAGTCTGTTTCGAAAGAAAAGACTGAATCCTTAGTTCGATTGTGCTCCTTTGAATCACCCAGTTCTAGATAAAGTGCATATTTAAATCCAACGATCCAACTCTTTACTAGGCAAAACAATTCCCTAGATGCTTTAAATCTGATTGAATTTCCAATAGTTAAATAGTGATATTTGAGACAACCCGTTGAAAATTTCGTTGCTTAGCAATTTATAATAGGTTAAAAGTTTGTAGATTATATTTGGTCTCTGTGGGATCGATATTAAAACTATACTACAACAACTGTGCGCTTGTGGTAGCATCGCTTGGTGTGTGCAATAATTAAGAAGAGACAAGGGTCTAAGAAGGGGATTAACAAGGATAATTCTAGTTCGTAATAGCTTACGCAAATAATTTGGCATGAAGGCTAAAAACTTTGGGTTGAAATACATGGCTTGGTCATATAGGCATTGACCTCTGATTCTGAACTATGCTATGGCATTTGAAGATCATGTAAATGCCCAACATTGCCAAAACTTATTTTAGAGTGGAGAGGCAAATGTGTTTTTGAGGCTAGGCCATTGGGGTTTGGAAAGGGGTCCTTATCATCATAGCTTTATGGGTCGTTTTACTTACAAATGATGTTCATTTCGTCATTCAATTTTAATTTTTGAATAAATATCTCACTATGAAAGAGAATTTTGTTCAGATTTGAGAAATTGATGTCTAGTTTATATCTTGTTATCAATTAATAAATTGATCTCATGTATGCATGAACATTAAACAATGCTAAAAGCATTTTCTTTTAGATTTATAAAAGGTACTTGCTTATGGTTATTACTAAAAGTTGCTCAGAGTTGCCGAAAATTGATGAACGTTATTGAAAGTCGCTAAATATTGCTAAAAAGTTACTAAAAATTACTTAAAGTTAATGAATGGTTCGAAAAAATTTAAGTTGACATTTTTTTATAAGTATTTAATTGTGTTGAAAGTTGTTAAAAGTAAGTTAAAGTTGTTGAATCATGTTGAAAAGTTACTGGAAGAGAGAAAATTGCTCAAAGTTGTTAAGTGATACTAAAAGTCGTTTAGTGTTACTGGTATATAAAGTTGTTGAGTGATGTTAAAAGTTGTTGAATATCAATTAATGTTGATAATAAGAAATTATGACAAGTTGAAAAGAACATGACCTAATGGAAATAATCTAATAGTGAGATATAACACTGCTCACTAGAAGAGGACCTAGAGAAACCCTAAAAAATGAAAAGAGAACGTTTATTATGGAGAAAGGTCTATGAAAAGCATAAATAATGGGGACTAACATTTACCATGGGGAAAAATAAAAAGAGTAAACAATGATAGTAGTCATTAAGAACAAAAAAATAAGTTAGAGTTTTCTAGAGCAAACACAGCAAATAAGGCAATTATATAATTAGTTAGTGTCTCTATATGTGTTTTTTAGCACTGAGCATTGGATTTCAATCTATTTTCTTTGCATTGGATGACCTACGAAATGCGACAGTTTGTCTCCAATGCATTAACCATAGATGTTTTTCTTTCGTGCAACCGAAGTAGATGAACAAGGATTTAAATCTATTTCCTTTCTTTAGCAATGGACTAACAATGGGCTCACTCCTTTCACTAGGCCATCAACATTTTTCTTTGTCCTAAGAGCCCCATATTATTTTGATTAAGTCCATTTTTAACATTTAATGTCAACGCACTCGAATATCAATTTATGCTTTCCTCCCTCGTCTAAGTCTTTATGGTGAATGCGCTACATATATATATATATATATATATATATATATATAGACACACACACACACATGTGTATATATATACATATATATATGGGTGTGGGTGTGTGTGTGTGTGTGTGTGTGTGTGTATATATATATACCTTTGACAATTTGCTCAAGATATGTTGATCACCAAAGTAATGCTAATGACTACTGATAGAATAGCTACTGACCACTACTAGAATGAGAGGATTCGTAGTGATCAATAGTGATTGCTTCAGTAATTGTTAATATTACTTTAGTGATCAACATACCCTTCACGCAATCTCTGCAAATTTGTTCGAGATATTTTGATCACCAAAGTAATAATAACCATCACTAACATAATGGCTACTAATCGCTACAGATCACCTCATCCTATACAAGACCTTATCCTGCCAGTGTCGTCCCCTATATATAT
>NCQV01083747.1:8313-24511 GCA_002740545.1 Lophocereus schottii
AATCCACACGATTGCGGCAATTCACAATCCTATCTCCCCCCTCACACATCACCGACCACAAGAACCTCAAACCACTCAAACGTTTCACCTCAAACCATCCAACTACCAAACTCGGTTCAATATTAACATGTACAAACCAACAATACACAAAACGATCGTGCATAGGTATGCTTAATAGCCAACTTAGAATTTAACGTACTAAATTGATGCAAATAAAAACTTTAAACGATATTTACTTTCTTGTTCACAAACCAATATACAAGGCATAGTATTTTCTTTGTAATTACCAAGAATAAACCATTAACACGCTCAAACGGATTTAGCCATAATTTTTAGACATAATTCAGTTTACACCACAATTACTTCAACTGTCCAAGTAGCACCCCTAAGCATTAAATAGTCCTTCAGATGCGACAACTGATGCTACAACAACCCACTATCAACATGCTATTTACTTTCAAATCCTCAATTTAATCGGTCCATTCAACCATGCATTTACTCAACATGCGATTCACTGAAAACAGTACCATGCTTGTAATTTCTCAATATCAATTATAATTTAGCCAAACTAACTATTAAACTCAGAATCGACATGCTCTAGCTAATTTAGTTAAATTTGTTGAAAAATAATATTAATTTAGGAGTAAAGAAATTCCCACCTTGAACCCAAGCTAGGTGTTCAATCAAAGGCTTGCCCGGCTTAACCTTAGCTACTCCGAACGTCTCCAAACTCAAGTCTTGCCCTCTGGTCATGCAAGCAGCATCGACTCACGCCCGAACTCCACCAATTTGAACCCTAAATAAGCCTAAATTTTAGTTATCAACTTGAGGTTGAATTGGGTGTTTGTGAACACGAATTTTCACCCCAATTTATAGAAGATTGAAAGTAACTCGAAGCTAAATTGCATGGCCTTACTTGGGCACGCGTTCGAGCTTCAATTTGGCGTCCAAAATGCTCCACAACTGTGGCAAGGGGCTTCGAATTTCATCCCAATTTTGCTCCTAATGTTCACCAGGTGAACGGGGTGGTCGAATGGGGGAATTTGCAGGTAGGGGTGGCTCAAATTGGCTGCCAACTTGAGCTTTTGTGCTGCATTAATGGAGGAGGAAAGGAGGAGGAAGAAGAAGGGCAGCAGAGTGAGAGAAGAGAGAGTGTCAGGGGGGTTTCACAGGTGGTAATGAGAAAGTGGGGGGTTATCGCACGAAATGTCGAAAATGCCCCTCCCTCTCTTTATTTTTTTGTCTCAAGCTGATTCATATTCAATACCGCTAGTTTGGTTCGTAACCCGAATTCTAAACCGAAATCGATAATACAACATTTCATCGATTACTTGATCCCAAATACAGTTAGGTTCGATTTAATAAACATCAAACTATATCTAAGGTTGACAACCTAATCGTATTCGGGTTCCTAATCGATTTAGTACTCATTAATAACCATTAATAGCGCTTATTAAAAATCATTGAATGATTTTCAAAACTAATAACAATAATATCATTACTGACAAGAAAAATAGATATATTTTTTTAATAAAATCAATGCTCACGTTGGCACTTAGAAAATAATTTTAGCTCATATCGCTAATAAAATACGATTTTTATAGCAAAAAGGTATTACGAACAACTTAACGAAAAATAAGGTACGCGGACCTTACACGTACTTGGTTTGACAAATCCCTTCTGCAATGGCTCATCTAACTGAATCTTCAGTTCTCTAAGCTCTATCGGGGCTATATGATATGGGGCTTTGGAGATGGGTTGGGCACCTGGGACTAATTCAATCTTAAAATCAATTTCTCTTTGAGGGGCCAATGCTGATAACACTTTAGGAAAAACATCTCTAAATTCACAAACTACAGAAATATCTTTTGCCTTTTCTTCTTTTTCTAGTGTGAATGGCATAACACCAACACCCAATACATCATTGAAACAATACCTACTTGTTTTCATAGTAGAAATTAAGGGACAAGCCTTTTCCTCCCTTTGCACATAAAAATATACTTATCTCGTCTTTCATCCTTCAAGATAACCTCAAGGTCTTCACAATCAATCTTGGCCCCATAAGTACGCAACCAATTCATCCCCAAAATGATATCAAAGTCTGATAAAACAAATTGAATCAAGTCTCCAAGAAATGTAATTCCACCAATAGTAATAGGGTCAAGTTTATAGGAGATAGGGCACTGAACTATATAGTCATTGAGCAACTTGATTCTACGATTGGTTTTTGCCTTCCTATTCTCAAGGTTTAATTACATAGTAGACCGGCAGATACAAATGAATAAGTGGCATTGAATCAAATAATACACAAAATGTCTTTGAATTTAAAAAGTGAGTTCCAGTAACTACCGTACCAGATGTGACATTTTTTTTCTTGCTGATCACATATACCCTTCTTACCACTGCAGGACTTGGATATGGGGGCCCTTGGCGAGGTGGAGCCAAGGGTTTTACCACGCCCTTGTCTACAACCTTCACTCTTTGGGAACAAGTAGCAATCAGATGCACTGAACTACCACACCGCATGCATTTATTAGTTCCCAGTCGACATTCAGGAGTGGTGTGGTTGGTTCTTCCAGATTTCCCATAGGCCTCCACTGGGCCTACAGGATGACTCTTGGGAGGAGGGGGATTAGGCTTCTTTTGGTTCACACTCTCGCTTAAAGCTCACCGCTTGATCATTTTCTCTTATGATTGATCGGGTTCAAGACTCTCAACTTAGTCTTCACTCGTTCCACCTCAGCTACTCGCTTATAAAACTCTTGGTAAGTATGTATTGGTTAACCAGCTACTGATTATGGATGTACAGGGCTAAACTTTCTTCAAATTTCTTCATCTTCAGTCTTTCAAACGATAAAAACTCAGGGACAAACCTGGATAGTTCTGTAAACTTACTAGCATATTGCATTACCATCATACTTCCACCCATCCTTGGTTCCTTAAACTCTTTTTCCTTTTGTCCTTGAACCACAACTGGGTAAAAATTGGTTCTCAGTTCTTGCAGGAATGTATTCCAAGTGAATTCAGGCCCTGACAGCTCATCCTTCATAGTGTTTCGCCAAATGTCTACTTCCCCAGTTATGTAAAATGTCCTAAGGTTCATCTTTTTCTCATCTGAAACCTCTACTACTGTGAAAATTTTCTCCATCCCTCTAATCCATTCCTCTAGCTCCACTGGGTCGTAATTTCCACCATAACCTTTAGGGTTACATCCCCTACCTTATCTGCTAGTTTATTGTCTTTAGGAGGGATTTTTGAAGGTTTTGAGAGAATTCGTTTCATCAATTCAGACACTAAGGTCTGCAGTAGTTAAGGTTCCAAATATTATTATCCAATTCAGGGGGAATGGGGGGCATTCCACTAAGAATTTGATGGCAAGTTAACCGAAGCTTGGTCAGCTGACCCTTAAACATAGTCTGAATTATCTCCCATGTGGGTCTCCACATTATTTTGCATAGCTTTAGACATTATGATTATACATTAAACAAAGTAATTCAATAGCTTAACTATAACCAACATATAAGATAAGCATACACAATAGATACAAACTAACATGGCTTAAATATTATAAAAACATAAACCAAAGCTTCATTATATCATTGCCATAACTGTTTGTTTGCATACATATACATGGTTCAGTAAAAGAATATCACATCTAGATGCCTATCTAAGGTCATCCATTACTTCTTCCTCCTAACTAAAGCACTACTAAGCCCTAATAAACTAAGCCCGCCATATGCCCAAAAAGAAGGCAGGACTAGTCAACACAGTCGGAAGGATCTATTTAACTATATACAATGCCATAACCTGCATAAAATTCATCTACCTAATTGACTGCACTATATACATGTGGGAATTAAAATGTAACCTGACTGAAAAGTTAGCACCTAAACCCTAAAGTAACCTAACGATCCCTAAATGGATAGTAATCTGGATCAGATTCATCCCCAGGCTCCTCACCCGAGTCAAAGCTGCTGTCAAATGCACCCGACTCTACATCCTCAACGTCATGATATACTTGATGCTCCCCCAACTCTGAGTCCTCCTTTGGGTCACTCCTAGCCTCATTGTTTGAGCTAAGCTCTACTACCTCTGGTGTATCAGGGAGATTCACAACCACGTGAACCTCCCTGATCCTGATGACACTGGATTATCAGGTGGCTGATGAATGCCCGATGCAAGTGATTATTTTTGGTAATTATTATCTAACGATGACTTGATATGATCATTATGTTTAAATGGTGCACCTGCTAGGTGTTGTACATGCAATATGTTAGAGATCAATTATATGTACATGTACATGTTATGGTGTGGGTCCAATTGGCTAACAAAAATGGTGACTTTAGTTTTATTAATACCGTAACACTAACATGCTTAGTTACGCTTTACATCCTAACTTAAAAATCCTTATCTAATGCTTGGTTTTTATATGCATTTGGGTAACTTGCAAGCTTATGCTAATTTATTGTTATTTCCTTTATTTCCTCCCTAAGGGTTTTTAGGGAAACAAGACAAGAGAAAAGGGAAAAAAAGGTTGATCATTCATCTCATATTTGATTACTATGCATGTAAGGTCTTGGTGATATGACTAAAGTTGGCTCTCAAACAAAAATAGGTTAGGTGTAGCATTGCCACTAAAGTTTTTCCGTTTAATGTTTACGAGTGTAACATGTAATGTTGGGTTTTGTCAAACTATGATTTAAATTTCATAAATAAAGTGGTGTGGAATCTATGCTTGCTCATGATTTGCTTATGAAAAAAAAAGTGCAAGCCTTACTTGTTCATTTGAGAAAGTGACTATAATACCTCTCAATTTCCTAAAATCTTTGGCTATTAAACCTTGTTTGATTCCTTAACCCCTTAATTTCCTTTGGGGAAGGGGATAGATGAGGATGCATCTTGTTCTGACTGTTGTAATGAAATATGGAGTTTTATGACAGAACATAGAAATGTTTAGCTAATAAGGTGGTACAACACCTTCGTCTGAGGTTACATCATAAACTTTATTATGTTGAGATTTGGACAAACTAGGGCTTCATATAGGAGCAAGAGAAATAATAGTAGAATGAGAAAGATCATAAGCAATTGAATGACCAGTAGAAGTATTTGGAGCGACGTTAAAAATAACATTACAAACATAACATTATTACAACAAATAGCTTCATTTTCTGGTGGTCCATGAGGTTCAAAAGGGGCTTTTCTATCCAGGGCTACTTCTAGGCGAAAATCGGGCAAGCTTTATGGTAGGCTAGATAAACTGTATCTCTAGAGGGCTATTTGTAAGATTTATTTGTCCTTAATTATTAGCTACTCCCTTCCTCTTAGAATTCATTCCCTTCCTTCGCTATCAACCTTACTCAGCTACCAAGTGTCACAATCCTACTTGGATATTCACCACAATCAATCCAGATATCAATGATCCTCTATTGCCTTATTCCATACAACTTAGATATATTCTCTAAATCTTTGCCGTTGATCAAATTATAACTTGTCATATTTGTGGCATAACTTAGGTTGGAAATTCTAGTAATTCAAAACCTTTTTTTCTATCTACTTTTCCTTAAGGTCGTTAATTACATCTATATAAGCAAGGTTTTGGCTATAGCTAAATAGGGGTCTCTAACACTTTTCTGCTAAAATTCATCGGTTGGAAATTCTAGTAATTCAAAGCCTTTTTTTTTCTCTACCTTTTTCTTAAGGTCGTTAATTACATCTATATAAGCAAGGTTTTAGCTGTAGCTAAATAGGGATCTCTAACACTTTTCTCTTAAAATTCATCTTTAGAATATATTCAATCAATTCTGAAAAATAACAAGGACAAATTCACTAACTTTTTTTGAATTCTCAATACATTTTCTTTAATTGAATTTCAACATATTATATCCTATAATTGAGGTAAAAGACAACATACTTTTAACATAAAAATGCATGTACAAATTACTTCTAATCAAAATAAAAAACCTAAAATAGTAAATGTACCAAAATTCATCACTAAAAGACAAAAAGGTGCAAGCTTCGCAAACCCTAATTGTAAGATTCATAAATCTAAACTTGGATTCCGTGACTGATTCCTCTTGATCTTCACTGATGCGAATGTTCTTCCTTGAAGCCTTCCGTTTTGATTAATTCTTGAACGTAACAATGGATGCGACCAACACTAGCAGAGGAAAGACGCAGGTTCAGAGAGAGATAATGAAGGTTTATAGATAGCTGGAGTAGAGAGTAAAACTCCGAGGAAGGGAACTGGTCCGTCAAGATTCAATTTTTTTCTTCCAACATTAAATTAAGGGCATTATTGAAAAATTAAGTTCACATCCATAATTTACACCACACATAACAATCTTAATATGTGCAATTGCTATAAAAAATATCGAGTTAAACATTGATGATGCATTTTATTTGATGCGAAAAATCACAAGACAATATAAAATGGGTCAACAAAATGGAAAATATGTGACACTTCATGTTAACAAGATTGTAAAAAGAAAAAAGACTATAACGATCAAGTACTAGAACATAATAGAGAAAATGAAATTTCATAAGCAAATAAGCAAACAACAAATTACTCAAAATTACACTAAGAACGGACAAAAAGTTTAATTAGCATGGTATGCTACTCCAAACCATCTACGTATGCTTTTAATTAGGTGCTTTTTGTACCTACCAGTGTCATGGTTGATACACATGCGAACATTTTGTTCTAAATATGCTTGAATTTGTAACATACTCTTATGAAACTTAGGTTATGTGATTTAAGTGTCGACAATTCATCATAATGTGACTACTAAAATCAAACATCACATACTTCCTGTTCGTCTCCAACAATCATATGAAATATGGTAACGCATCCTATCATAATGTTTGCTAACAACTTTTGGATCACACAAATGTCATAGGCACTGGATAATTATGACTTGCACTTGAGCACTCTGAATGCTTGCCTATGTCATTTCTGTTTACTTCTTGACATCTTGCAAACAGTTTGCCCTTGGCATACTATTTCCTTGATACATAGCAATGATTCACTATGAATGTATCATTATCTTTAACATGATCTAGATGATTTTCAATTGAGATTGAGGATCTTACAGATCCACTAGTGACACTATGAATGGATCCATTCCTACTTTGCCTTCCATTATTACCTATTCATCGAAGGAGCTAGATTTTCTAATTAACAATAAAATTGAATATTGTGATGTTAGTGAATCAGGTTCATTTCTTATATTTGTCTTATTGTTGACTTTATTTTGTGATCTTGATTTGATGGATTAATTTAATTAGCTTGGTTTTCATTTTAATTTAAAAATAAAACTTGATGCTCTAGACAAAAAGAATTCCATGTACTAACGGTAATTTACAAGTGCCTTTGGAATTCACCTGCCAGAAAAAGTTATTAGGTAGATGCTTTTAGGTGCTAAAATTCACCTCAAAGGATTAGACATAAGAATAAAAGTGAACAAAATGGACAATGGGCCTTGAGAATTTCATGCAGGTGGAAATTGTTAAAACATGCTCGCCACTTTTTAAAATAGTAGCATAAGGCAAGCTAGGAAATTAATTTAAAGACGTCTTTTTTTCATCATTCAAGAGTAGAAAGACCATAATAATCCCTCTCGACCATTCTGCCCTCCTCCCATATGTAACTTGGCTATCCTTAGGTCTCTGCATCTCAAGCACAAGAGTGAGATTGGGAGTGGCATGGGAATACATGGACATTCGTGCTTCTTATGAATAGAATCTATGGAGCAAGTTTGACTTCTCATTGAACCTCTTCAAATTTAGGCTTTCAAGTAATAATAGATTAATAAAATATTGCTCATCAAGTATGTGTTGAATACATATTTGTTTAATTTATCCTTTAAGATATGAGCAACCTAAATATTTAAATTTAGTAGATAAGGAGGGATAGTTAAGGCCAATCCGGTTCTCTTTCTCAGTGAAAACCAAGAATTTTAGGTTTGTTTGTTCCTTTACCTCTAGTAACTCCCCTTTAAAAGGAAAGGGAAATTTTCTTGCACAATGTTAAATTTATTAGAGAAGTGGTTGGTAGTTTCAAATTTCATCTAGTGTTATTACCTCTTTTTGTTCACCTCAGCTATTGTGTTTCCCTTAGTTGCTTTTTACTTTTGGGTGCTGGAGGTCTCTTATGATATGATTTTTGCTTTTTTTGAAAATATTTGCATTGCTTTGTATAATTTGGATAAATTACAATAATAACAAAAGAAAATAAAATTCTAATCTTTATATAATTTAGGCTTGGGTTACTTTATTGGTAGTTCTTGTTGCTATCTAGGCTTTGAAGTGGAGAGTTGACTCTAGTTACTCTCAAGTTCTTCCTCAAGTGTAAGTTCTTTTTGGTTGTTATACTAAAGCTTCTCAATTTTTGTACATTCAAAATTTAGATCTAATAATATCTTTGGTAGTATTTTTAGTCATTGTTTGAGTGAATTGGATTCTCATATATCATTTTGCTAATTCTTATAGAGATAACTTTTAATTATGATATTCGTTGGTCCAAACTAAGCTTAATCAGCCTAGAGGAGGTGAATAGAATGATCACAAACATTCTAGAATATAAACTTAATCATAGAATATAATATATACTAGTAAACTTAAGGATGCTGAATAACAAAGTAAGGGGCATTAAGCAAACAATTCAAGGAAATTAAGAAGTAAAAGAGTAATACAGAAAGTAAAGCATATGATGTTTTTAATGAGGTTCACCTCTCTAATTGGGCTACATCCCTTCCTAAGATTCCTTCCATAGGATTCAACCACTAGTATTAATCTGCTTCGAGTTTATATAATTTGTAAGAATCCACCCATAGGCCTTAACTATAGCACACTCTTCAGAACCTCTCTTGAAGTGACCTCTCCTAAATCCCCACTTAGAAAGCATGACACTCAGTGTAAACCCTCTTTCTTATAGGTAAGATTCTCAGAACCTTCTTACCTCATAGTTCCAATGTGTGTATAGCAATTATAATGATTTGAAGTTGATCACTGAAGAGTATAATAAAACTTTTCATTAGGAGCTAAACTCTTTTAGATGGTCTGCATTTTCTGTCTTCAGCAAGCTCTCCATATACATAAGTGGTGAGAATGAGACCACAGGAGGATGCAAAAGATGTAGTCGTTGGATGTCCAGAATATTTCCTTAAATGCTTCCCTCTAATGGCTACCAGTTGGATCAAGGCCTTAAAGTAGTTCATATTTCTGGCATTTGCTCAGTCATTTCTTGTCATCTTATGTCTTGGAGAGGCAATTCTTCATCATTCATTTAATATCTTACAATTGCATTCCTCATCTGCTAATGCAGAAACCACTCTTTCATGCTTTGATGTTGACATTCTCTAATTCTAGGTGGGTTGACTGCAACTAACCTTGTCAAGAAAAGTACTTTTGGTCTTTGCCTATTCTGGATATATTTGAATCTGCTTTTTGTGCATCCCAAATTTTACGAGCTGTTTAAAGTTAGTTTCGGTTCTTAAAGATTGTACAATTATATAATATGAAAGATGACATGATCAATTAAATTCTAATTAATTTAATTAGTCTAGATTAGCATAATGTTGTTAAATACAGCATAATGTGGTTAGAAAGATGACATGATTAATTAAATTTATACCATGTCTCTTAATCATGGCATTGGATATTCCTGTGTAATTTAAATTTCACCAAATAGATACATTAATTTGGGTGTTAGGAAAATAACCAATGTGCATAGAATTCATCTTAAGCTCTATTCAAGTGATATTAAAGTTGTGACTTTGACAAGGGTGTCAAAGTCTTTGACAAGAAGAGTTCAAGTTAGTTAAACTCCAGCTAAGGTTCTAAGTTATCACATACCTAATGATCTTATTGAGCATGTTGCTTAGAAGTAATTAAGTAGATGGATATGATTCAAGTATGCATGCAAACAAGTTCTAACCTCCCTTAAGCTTTTGTCAAATGTGCCTTGAGATTAAAACCTGTACCAAGAAACTCATCACATTAAGCTGATTCTTCAATCTCCCATTTCATGAGAGGTAATATTTGAAAAGCGTATAGCATAGGGGATAAATCGTAGAATCCAAGAAATTATGCTCCCTCTATCTCGAACAATTAAAGCACCAGAGATCGACTTAAAGTTCACACGATAAGCTCCCCCTTAGTTCCCTAAGTTGAGCAATATATATGCATAGTAAACTAATATATCATATTGTATGCCATGTAAGGATAAGCATGAGCAATCATAATCAAATGAATAGGAATCAAATATCATAAGAAGATTAGTTAGAATAACATTGGCAATATATAAAGTTTTCAACACCATAGGTATTAAAATTTCAAAATGAGTTTTTATCTCAGGCTAATCGCCTTGAGTGATGCCTACTCCTTCTTCAAGGGTGCCCTAAGCCCAACTGCACTTGTTCGTGGAAGTCCTAAATTTTCTGTCTATTTGATCTTACAAACCAAAACCAAATTGTTTAAAAACTGGCACATAAATCATAAAAATTTTTTACAAAACTATGAGATATTGCTTTCAAAGGGGAGTAAGGTTGATCAATCATCAAGAAGGATAGAACAGAGAGCTTTAGCTAGAATGGGCTTTTTAATCGAAAGAGACTGAGGGGATAATGTTGTTTCAATTTCCTTGAAGCTTTCAGCTACCATAATTCTCTCCTTATTCTCAGTCTTAGATACATCTTCTTTTTGTTCCATTCTTCTCCTCTTCTGTAGCTTTATTCCTTCATTCTTCTATAATCCTTGTTGAATCTGCTTAAATTTCCTTTGTTTTCAAGAGTAAGGTTGCCACGAAGCATTCATTGAGGTTGCTCAAAGCCTCATTGGTCACCTCAAGATCCTATTTCATACCACCCATGCTATCTGCCTTTTACTATACCCTACGATGCATTTAAGGTTCTTCTCACGAGTTACCTTAACTGCATCCTTGACTAGTTCATATGCTACCACTTAAAGTCCTTTGTTTAGGAATATTAGAGCAGTAACCATGCAAGTCCACTCATATAGGCCTTTTGCTCAATCAAACATGTTTTAAGACAGTCCCTAATAGAGGCTAGCCTAGAGATTTCAAGGCTTAAGGTGTCAAGTGCAGAGTAGGGTGAGTTAGGTTAGAAGTGGATTTAACAAGTTTGGAGAGAATGCTCTTCTCATAATGCTCATCTTCATGTAACCATTGCTCAGAAGAAGTGCACTTGTATTTGAAGGCTTCTAAATTTTCCTTGTTGATCACAACGCCAACAACCTTAATACACTTATCATCATTAAAAGAAATCTTGAAGCACTCAAATACCCTTGTTAGAAGATTGACATAAGGAGGAAAGACATTGAGTGATGACTCCTTGACTTTGTCCATATACTCTAAAATTATCTTCAAACAGGTCTTATCATGATCTGTCATGATATGTTAAATAGTTCTAAGGGCACTGACAGAAAACAAATCCTTTGTATTCCCCTCTAGGTAGACAATCCACACTAAGATCTAATGGAGGCGTCTGGGTTCAGAGAACAACTAGGCATAGGATGCTGGTGTTTTGAGTCAGATGGAGTTTTGATTAAGAAAAGTTGTCAGAATAGGCATTGGCACAGTGATTAAGGGGTTTATAGCAAACCTTGGCAGGGTGTGCCTTGAGATTAAAGATCTGATCCAAAGTTGTAGTAGATAAACTAAAAGCAACACCCTCACCAAATGTAGTGTCATAAATTATATCCTTAGGTCCTTATTTTCTTATATTCATATACATGGCACGTCCGCAAGCGCACATGTGTTGTAGTTTAGATTAAAAGATCGTCCTCATGGACCATCGTAATCTATCGAGTTAATGTCCAATTAAAATTGCGAAGCGGTCAATCTTTTCAACGTGTTAATTCAAATATAATATCTAACTGGAAATTCAATCAATGTAAAGCATCTGGGGATTCAATTCGCCAAGTAAAGAGTTAGATCATAGAATTAAGCATGCACTTTTCACAGATTGAATGATTCAAGGAATTCTAATCGAGTTGAATTTAATCCTTTTGTTTGAAATAAATTAAATTTCCTAAACAAATTCGCCTAACACTCTTTCAAGTGCCTTTGATTTACTTTAGGTTGAAGATCTATGAATGCTTAGTCTCCTCTTAGCATGCAATTCTCGCTTGAGTTTTGCTAGGTCAAGTTCTATCAAGGGGATCTAGTAGCACTTTTTAGTACTTAACCCGACTACCTAATATAAGCAAGCAAAATTGGCTAAACTTTTCTAACAACATTTCAATCTCAAGATAGAAGTAAATAATTCCAATCAGGAAGTAAGCACAAGATTGTAGAAATAAAGGATACTATGACTAACAAATCCCTAGACTAAATAAAACTACTCACTCATATTTCAAATTCAACTAACACAAGAGTTCAAGAGTAAGTTCGAAGGGAAGGAAAACTTTACAACAATGGTAGCCCTTCAATTGTGCCACAATCTTCAAGCCTCCAAGAGCAAAGTTTCTCCTTTTAATTCTCTTTTGCTCGGAAAAATAAAGTAAACTAAACTCTAACAAAAGAGAGATGGATGTGGGAGTAGTGGTGAGATGGTGATGGTGCTGAATTGTCTTCCTTTAGCCTTCAAACACGCATTTTAAGCACCAAAACGGAGCATCCGCAGCCGCAGACCGAAGGAAGATGAAGAGATTAGTAGTTACAGGCTCACCATGGTCGTAGGGGACACCATGGTCAGACCGTGGTTCTGGCTGGTTCTGAAATCTTCTGCTCTTCTCTACCTCCACGAGCATAGGACGAGGTGTACCTCCATAGTGGGCCAATAAGCACACAAATGAGGCTCAATTGCTGGGTTAAATGGTCTAGAATCCTGCAAAAGTCATCTAAGATCCACACCCAAACATAAAACAAGAATAGAAGTATAAATAATGACATCAAGCCCACAAATTCTCCAAAAAGTGCTTACAAAATGTTCTAAAAATGAAGTATATAAAAGCACTTATCAAACTCCCTCATGCTTGAATCATTGCTTGTGCCTAAGCAACACTAAGACCAAAAATTATACACAAACTCCTCATGATAGACATTGGTAGCAGCTCAATGCCAAAGCCGATCCAAAGCTAGCCCAAAAGTGCAAAAATCATTTAATAAACAGGCTAGGAAATGAAGTTTTTGAAATCATTTAATAGACCACAATGTCAAGTTTGAATCAACCTCCCTAAATCATCAAGTACAATCACATTGACATATGAAACAAATGGAGCTAGTAATGCCGATAGAACCTCACTGTAGTCATGTGACACTCATCACACACGTGTTTGAAAAAAAATGTAGGAAGGTTCCCTCAATTCTCATTCTATAGATTCAATTCTACCATAAGCTTGTTAAAACTCTCTAATTTGCCACCACTAGTGTGCAATACACTTTAGACAATCATGAGGACTTTATGAAATTGTAACAGGGCCATGAGTATTTGTAAGAGGAACGAATATTTTGGAAATGCGGAGTTAGAAGTCATAGACTAAGAACTTAACACTTCCAATACGCTTATGCAACACTCTCCTCCGACCAATACAATTCAATAGCCAAATGCATCCTCTTTCACAACCAAATGAAGAGAAAAAGAGTTGAAAGTCAAACATGCTTTTTACAATCCAAATAAGGCCAACACTCCTTTGTTCTTTTTTTTCCTTTTTTTTTTCTTTTCGTTCTCTTTTTTTCGTTTTGGTTGTTTTTTTCTTCTTTTTTTTTCATTTTTCTCTACCATATTTTTTTCAATCTCACAAAAGTGTTGGCTAAGGGAATACGTATCAAACTTGAATTTCAACTCTTTTCTAATGTTTATACAATAAGACAAGGGATTTCTTATACACACACAAGAATACAAATCCCTTCACCAATTTGCCAACCAAATCCACCAAAAGATCTCAATGCACCTTACGAACTCCCAATTAAACTCAGTTTATAAAGATGAAACGCTCCTCTAGTCTTAGCTTAAGGGTTAGATAAGCATTTGGCCAAAGGCTATGTTCGAAAGTTTAAATCAATAAAAATAGATATAAGCTCAAAAGGGGCTCGCAAAGGGTATATTATACATAACAAGGGCAGCTATTTGGTCTTTTGGGTTAACAAGTCAAAGAATGCCTCAATCATATTGACTAAATGCATGTGCTAAATGTGATCTTGAATGAGAGTCAAAGTAAGTTCTAGAGAAGTGATGTCGAGGAAGAGTCACTTATGAACTGACAAGAGACTAAATTGATATATTAATCTTTAAAAGCTGAAAGCCTCACGGGACATCTACCAAGGTCGTACCTAGCTCATTAGGAGACACATGCTAACATTCATATAAAAAATCATGGGTAATCAATTCGCACTCAACATATGGTGATGTATCTCTTAAGGGTTAACTTTAACTCAATTGAAGAGTGAAAACTAAAACCAAGAAAGATTGCAATCAAGGGAAAAAGGACAGAAACTAAACTAGTCCTTGGATATAGATTTCACCACCAAAGATTAATCTAGTGAAAACTAAACTCTTACTTGGATACAGATATCACCACCAAGCTTGAGTTTAGGGCCCTTAAGCTTAATTAGGAAATAGATATCACCACCTAATAAAGACTTAAGGCTCACTTGATTACCACTCTACTCGACTAAGTAGAGATAAGCAAGTAAAGTGTTTGGTTTTCACAAGGAGCAAAAGCTCAATGCACTTTCTTTTCATTCAACATCAACTTAGTTACAAAATGGACTCTTGGGCTATATATAACGCATGCCTAAGGCCTTTTCCTACCTCACTAGGTAATGTTTGGGAGGTTACTTAATCATTAGGAAACCTTTTAAGCACACTTAGGTAAATTACATTGTATGTCCTTAAACTACGCGAATCAAGAGTAATGAGTTTGGTAACTAACAAAATAAGCAACTAAACTCTCTTTTAATCATCCTAGGCAGTTTGGTCACAATTTTCTTGCTAGGAGGGTTTGTATGCACGGCTGCCACCTCAAAAAGTAAAGCCTTTACATGGTTGCCACTTCAAGCACAAGGTGTTTGAACACATGCTTGCCAAATGGCATTTCCTCCTTGACCCACATGGCATTTTCTCCTTGAATATGTCATCAAATGACTAAGCTTCTCTATATAGCCAAGCAAGCACATAGGTTGTTGAAGAAAACCCTCCTAAAAGGCTAAACCCTCTAGGCTAAATAACCGGTTGGATAGGCGCCATGTGTCTCGATTTTTGGTCCCATTGTGCCACCTTATTTTGATGAATAATCTTAGGTTTCCTTCCATGGGGGGAAACCTCAAGATGTCGGCGATCCCCTCCTCTTTAGAAATCTACATTAACACTTTATTAGGCGGCTCAAATAGCTTGATTAATCCAACTGTGCATTGTTAGGCACAAAACTAGTAGCTTGGCTTCTTATGCTGGACTGGACGACTTAGCTTGCTTTTATGGACTTTTCTTGACATGCCTCATTGCTGGGAATCCTAAACTAACTAAAAAAAGAATTATGAAGTTTGGACGTCATTTAGTCTATGAAATAACAAAAACAAAACCGGGTATATTCTAACTCAACTAGGCAGTTTGGACAGTCTGGATTTAAAGACTTATTTGGATGGGCAAATGAAGTCCAAATGCGCTGAAACTTGTTTTGTTGGAAAGCTAACTTCTTGAACTTCAAACGCATGGCAAATATTTGACTTAAATCTCATACAAGTCGAAGAAATAAAAGACAAAAAAATACGCTTGTAATCTAATTTGAACCTGAAACCTACTGTTTGTGTTCCTTAGCAAAACAAAGGCCTTTTCTTAGACTTTGGCTACTGATTGTGATTTATCTAAGATTGTTTAAATGCGTTAAACGTACTTTTTTAGGGGATCTCTATCATATTGTCAAAACATGAAGCTTATTTTTGCTAAAGTTATTTTCGAACACTTTCACTCACAGTTGTGCAAATCAAAGGGCCATTCTAAACCAAAGAAGTCAACCTAGTCTACAAAGTTCATCATTGGAGGATTCTTTTTTTCTTTTTTCTGTCATTTTTTTTTTCATTTTTGTGATTTTTTTTAGTGAATGGATGCACTTAATAATAATACTAAGAAAATGCAAAAACTATGAAAAGGAACCGAAGGTTAAAAGAAACCTAAATGCACCTTTAACATGCTTCTAACTGCTAGCGATTAATCCAAAGTGCAACTCTAAATGCAATCAGGAA
>NCQV01083761.1:1632-13159 GCA_002740545.1 Lophocereus schottii
TATTTTTGGGTTTTTGACGGTGAGTGGGGCTTCTTTTCTCATCTGTGCTTTTCGGCTAGGGTTCACCGGCATCGATTGGGTTGAGGTGGAGACATGAGCCATGAGAAGAAGTCATAAAGCAGCAATAATACGGTCAGAGAAGGCCGAGTGTTGGTGGAGCTCTATGCTCCACATCTCGGCTATGGTGGCGACATGGCTGAACAAAGGAGCCTCGGTGCTCCGTTTTTCCCCAACCCCAAAAGGCAGAGAGGATGAAAGCTTTGAGGAGAAAGAGTAAGGTTTCCATTTCGGGACTAAGAAGAGGAGGCAGATGAGCCTTCAAAGCCACGAGGAGATAGAGGAGTTCGAGAGGCACGCTAGAGAGGCAGAGGGAGAGCCTGGGGTTAGAAGATAAGTGAGTAAAGAGGCAAAAAATGAGAGATTAGGGTTAGAGGAGTGTGAATCAGTCACTTATATATAAGACCAGTAATCGGGCACGTTTGTGGGCCAATTTATTTTTGTGTTTTTTTTTTGTTTTAGGCCCAATTTTCATTCAATTCGGGTTAATTTTTCTTAGGCCAATTTCAGTCTATTTAATCTGTTTCTTATTTTGGCTAATCTGTAATCAATTAATTTCATAACTATACAAGTTAGTTCTGTATGCTGAAAATAATTATGAGTTTATTTGATATGTTGTTTCGTGTTATTCTTTATGTAATAATAATATGAAACTTTTGAAATTAAAATATATAACTTTGTGTTATCCTAAATTTTTTTATGAATTAGTTTCATAAAGCTTATGTAAATATATTTTGCATAATTAAAGGTGAATATCTTTGTGATAGTCACTAAACTGAAATGTTAATTAGTTTAACAAACCCTTAAGAAAATTCCATAAAGTTAAGTTGATAATTAAATTAAAGTTGCTCAAAAATTCATATCCGTACGTGATGATCACGATCTTAGCGAAATTTTGGACGTGTAATATGAATGATGGGGTTTTTGATAATTTAATTACTAAAACAATATGTCTAACAAAAGAGTATATACTGTCAGATATGGCAGCTAAGAACATGATAGGTTGTGTGCAATTTGATGATAAACTGGATGGCACAAACTACGACGTCTGGCATCTGAAGGTCCAGTTCGCCTTAAATGATGGTGATATGTTGGACCTCCTGACCTCCTCTATGCCTGCTCCGGATGAAAAAGATGAACAAGGTAGGGATAATACTGCTACTGAGCAGTACCAAGAAAACCTAAAGGCGTGCCAAGCGTGGTTCAAACGCGATTGTTTTGCAAGCTACACTATGCTGTCTTGCATGCTGGACGATCTCCTGGATGAGTTTGAACGCTTCCCCACTATTAAGGACATGTGGGTGCAGCTTAAGATTAGGTTCGGGTAGACATCTGCTACATGGTTGCGTACCTTACAGCTGAAATGGATGCAGCATGCTATTGACTCTAGTCGTAGTATTTTCGAACACCTTCAAACCATGAGTGCTATGGTTCGAGGTCTTAAAGCTGCATGGCAAGAAGTTTCTGAGGAAGAACAGGTCCATAATGTGATCAGGGCTCTTCCCAATGACAATGAACATTGGAAGAGTTTTAAGGTAATCATAGCACATAGTGAGAACATCCAGACCTTCGAGGCAATCTCCAGACACCTTGAATTGAAGGAAGAGCCTATAAAGATATTTACGACACCTAGTATGGCATTCATTGCCAAAGGATCGGGGCCCAAATGCAGGAAACCATACCGTGGAAAGAAACGTAAGAAGGGTCCCCATCCTCCCCAGAATTCTCTCTTCAATGGTGGTACAGCCAAGAAGCATAAGGCTAAGGGCAACGGAACTAAGGATATGGCATGTGTGAAGTGCTATAACCGTGGAAAGAAGGACCATTTCACTCGGGATTGTCTTGAGCCAGCTAAGGTACCTCTTTCCACTAAAACTCCTGAATTATATGTTTGTTCCCATGCATTCGTTGCTCACTGTCTTCCTCAATGGATTGTAAACATGACCGTAACAAAGCATATAGTTCAGGATAGGGCTGGATTCATGGAGTTCGATCACTACCTAGCAGGTTCAAGGATTGTCCTACTGGGGAACACCAGTGGAGAAGATGTCCTTGGAGTAGGACCATACCGGCTCAAACTCCGTGGAGGGAACAAGCTGCTTCTTCATGACGCCCTCTATACACGTGGGGTGTGATGGTCCATAGTTTCTTATTTTCTTTAATAAGATTAAGTTTTAATTTTGGTTTTCGTGCAGATGGTTTAGATTTGTTCTATAAAGGCAATTTCTTTGGCCAAGCGACTTTGAAGGGAGATTTCATTGTCTTGGATTTGGGTGATTACTATAATAATATATCCTCTGCTTTTGTTTCATACTTTAACTCCAATTCTGAATCTGTTAAGTGGCATGCTAGACTTCGCCATGTGTTCCAAGATAAATAAGTAGCCTAGCTAAAGAAGGTCTTCTAGACCGAGTCACTAGGGTTAAGTTGCTTAGGTGTGAGTCATGGCTAGGTAGCAAGGCAACAATGAAGCCTTTCGATAAGGCCTCGAGAGCATCTCGTCCCTTAGAATTAATCCACTCAGACATATGCGGACCCATGAACGTTAAAGCAAGATATGGGGCTATCTATTTCATTACTCTTATAGACGATTATTTATAATATAGGTATGCGTACCTACTATTTCATCGCTACGAGACACTCGATGTGTTCAAATGCTTCATAACAGAAGTAGAGACTCAATTAGAATGTAGGGTTAAGATCCTTTGGACTGATCGAGGTCGTGAATACCTCTCAAATATGTTCAAGGAGTTCTGTGAGGAAAAAGGTATACAAAGACAGCTAACGATTCAATGCACCCACAATAGAATGGTGTTACAGAACGTAGGAATCGTACATTGCTTGACATGGGCAGGTCAATGATGGCGCATGCTAACCTCCTAATCACTTTCTGGGGGGATGGGGTGCTTATGGCAACCTATATCCTTAACCATGTGTCAAGCAAGAATGTACCTGCCACACCATATGAGTCATGGCTTAACAAGAAGCCATCCTTGGACCATTTACACCCATGGGGCCTGGCCAGTTATGTGCATAACCCAACCTATAGGTATGAAAAACTTAGTCCAAGAGCCACCAAAATGGTGTTCATTAGGTATCCCGCGCAATCTAAAGGATATGTGATGTAGGGGGAACACTCTAATGGTTGAATGACAGAGATAGATTCCCGTAATGTCGATTTTCTCGACGATGAGTTCCTAACCATTGGTGAAGTCAAGAAGGATGTCGAACTGTTTGGGTTACATCAAGACATCCGACCATGTTTTGGTGAGGGGCAGAATTTGGACTCTAACCAAGTCATCAAAAATGGTAATCCTCCCCTATCCAAAAGGAATGGGGGAGACTTGTCTGCTTAGGAGAATGAGATTCATCCTTAATCTCCTATACGTGAGGAAAGTCAACTTGTGAATGAGGTCTGTCCTCAATCTCCTGTTCTCGAATATGCAGTCTGTCCACATGTTCAGGACCCCACACCCCAAAGGGATAGTGGGAGTGACTCTCCAAATGCTCAGGGTCCCATACCTCTTAGAGAAAGGGGGAGAGATGCTTCACCCAGGTTGACAAATAATGAAGGTCCCAGGATCTGAAGGAATGAGCATGGAAGAATTACTCGAGGATATTATCTAATCCCAGAGGAAATATTCCTATGCACTCCCTTGGAAATTGAGGAGCCTACCTCTTATCAAAAGACGATTGACTCACCAAACCACAAAGAGTAGATGGATGCCATGAGGGATGAGATGGACTTGATGGCGAGAAATAAGGTTTAGAAACTTGTTGATCTTCCACCATAGCGTAAGTCTATTAGAAACAAGTGGGTTTTCAAGATAAAACATTGGGCAGATGGTTCGATTGATAAGTTCAAAGCTCGTTTAGTGGCGAAAGGGTTTACACAAATTTAGGGTGTAGATTATGAAGAGACATTTTCTCCTGTGGTGAGATTTGCCTCTATTCTCCTACTCTTAGCTATGGTTGCCCATTTGGACTTAGAGTTGTTTCAAATAGACATAAAGACTGCTTTCCTCAATGGTAGCCTTGAGGAAGACATCTATATGGACCAACCCATTGGTTTTGTATCAAAGGGATAAGAAGACAAGGTGTGTCGTCTCAAAAGGTCCATATATGGTCTTAAGCAATCTTGTAGATCTTGGTACTTAAGATTCGATGAAGCTATAACTTTGTTTGGATTATCCATGATTTCGGAAGGCCACTGTGTGTATGTCAAAAGATCAACTGAGGGAATTATGTTTCTTGCCCTATACGTTGACGACATACTATATAACACCCCGGGTTTTAAAATTCATTTGTTTATTACTAATCCTTATCCTATGTGGCAGCGAAACCTGAAATAGGGTATTACTGTCGTATTTTCTTATTGGAAATATCAGGCTAGATATCGAATAGCAATTACTAAGAACGTTCGTTAATAATACTTCAAATTTGAAAGAGTTCAAATATTGCTGTCAACTACTAAATTAAACAATTGTTCATGCCTATCTTTGCTTAAAACAATTAAGCTTTTGTCTTCTTCAGCTTAGGTGTTAGGGTCTCGCTCTACTTTCGGTGCCCCAGTCCTATTGCATAACTAGGTCACCTAAAAAGAAAATATTTTATAAAAGTGGGATAAACTTAGTAAACAATCACCCCTAACAGTCAACTACACATGCAAATTCATTTTGAAACCATTTAAGGGGGGTAGGGGAACAAAAAGACCTTAAGGACATGTTTCCTACTCATGTAACCGTCCTTGCTTACAAGATCGTAGTGATACATGTTTATAATCCATGATCTAACCACAGCCATCAGATTTAAAGGTGAGCAGCCCTACTGGGTCTCATGGCCTACGTTTGGGTTCAACGCAGCCGTCTAACTCTATCCTGTTTCATCGCTTGCTATGGCGATTATCGCTTAAACCTTTCTTGGCCCACCACAATCAGGGATGGTTACCGCTAACCTAGCCTATGTCCCAACAGGGCACGTGGCCGGTCACATGCATGCACTAGTTTTCCGGGGAAGGATAATGGCCTTTAGTCAACACAATTAGTTCAAGTCTTCCCCCGCTCAGCCTTTATAATTACTGTTACACCTCTCTATATTAGAGGTCGATTTAAAATGCAATATTCATTCAGTTCCCACCCACTTCCCCAAGGACATCATCACAATGAATAATCTCTAAAGCTCCAACATAACGTTACCAAGTCTCAAATTCATGACATAGCACATCATGCAGATTGCACTACGCAATCACATTCAGTTGACTCATGCTTTCATCCCATCCAAACAGCATAAACAAAATTGGTTCTTACCATGTTCAATGCACACATGATTTTTAAACAACTCGAGGAAGGGTTAGGGCACAATTGTTACCTGGATATCGTACAAGTTATGGGCTCGATTACTGTTTTGAAATTACGGCTCTGCACCTGGGCCAAAACATAGCCCATACTCAGTCCAAAATAGAAAAGACTATGTCCCTGGCCTCTGCCTTACTACCAATTTTTTTTAAGAATTTTACTCATATTTTGGGGCTCCCAACTGAAACCTAATCCTGGATCCAGATTTGACTAGAATCTAGGTTCGCATTTTAGAGCCCATAACTTCTGCTCCCAATATTCAAATCCTAGTTTCTTACCCAATATAGAAAGTTGGCCCATCCTTTACACATGTTTAGGGTTTTATCAGATTCTACCCTGAACCAGGCCTTTCTGTTGTTTCTTTTCATGGTGTCACTGGCTATCCTGGTCTGGTTAGTCTGCGATAATTTGACCATAACGTGGACTACACCGCTCCAATTCATTCCATTCAAAAACTAAATATTATGGCCTATCCTGACGCATATACCCTAAAAACTTCATAATTTTTGGCAAACTGACCCATCCTGGCCGAATTTCCAAAATTAATGTAAGTGTGCCCCCCTTATAACCTAGTAGGTCCTGCCCCTCTTTTCTAATTCAAATTCCCGACCCCATAACTTTAACTCCTAATGTCAAAAATTCAACTTCTTACCTATAATAGAAAGCCCAGTGTGCCTACTACAACTCTTATGTTTAGTGATTTTGCAAACTCTAATAGTTACTCGGTTAAAGCTCTTAAAATGCAGAGACTATCCCTGACTACACCAGTTTGGACAGTCTTCGGCAAACATAACCCATTCAATACAAGTCAAAATCTTTCAATTCTAAAGGCGTATTGCAGGGGACATCTCGGCCCATTTACCCTCAAATTTTCATGATTTTTAGATAAGTAGAATAGCAGAAATAAATTTTTAAAGACACATTAGTTTTCTGACTCTAATCAGGCGTGTTCTTCCCCAATCCGAACCCATGATCTGATCTTTTCGCCTTAACACCCATGATGCTAATTCTCATAACACCCCAATCATGAAATCTAATGACCCTTCCCCTCCCCAAGTCATCCAAGTCAAGGAAAGTCCAAAATTTGGTATCAAGAATGCTAGAAAATCATTACACACTCACCTCGATGCGATTCCTCAAAGGAGTGTTTAGGAACGTCCTCACCCATGGGATTCAAATTTGAAATTTATAAACCCATCACAAAGTTAGTAATTTGAATCTTTTAAATTGAAAGTCAAGGAAAAACAGAGAAAACCTCAATCTTGGATGTTTGGTGCTAGAGTCTTGTGTGGGTTTGCATGGTATGCAAGTACTCACCACAATAGAGAGGAGGAGGTGCGGCGGCGCGGTGGTATTGCAGTGGCGGTGCTAGTTCACGGTGGTGTGAGGGAGGTGGCAAGGGAGAGGCGGAGAGAGAGAGCGCGAAGAGAGAGAGAGGGGGTGGTTTGAAAGTGGAAGCGAGAGAGAGAGTTTGGAGAGGAAGAGAGAGAGCGAGGAGAGGAAGAGAGAGAGCGTGGATTCTAGGGTGTTAAGGTTTTAGGGTTCAATAGGGGGTAACTCGGTTGGGCCGAGTAGGGGGAGAAGGGAGAGGGATATAGGGTTTGCATGGCTTCATAGAGAAGAAACCTCCCCTAAAAAATATTTATATATGTATTTTTTAAAAAAAAGATAAGTTTGAATCCAAAATTTTAGCGAAAAAGAAAATAAATAGTTCCTGCATTAACTTAGATTAAGTCGAGATGATCCTAAGTCGATCCATGCCAAATATGAATTTTTGGGGTTTTACATTCTACCCCCTTAAGAAGTTTCGTCCCCAAAACTTAACATGTACCTATTCACTTGAATAGATGAGGATATTTGTCTCACACCTCCTATTCCGGTTCCTAGGTCACCTCTGACATCTCATGGTTGGCCCAAAGGACCTTCACCATGGGTACCACTTTCTTACGGAATTGTTTCTCCCTCCAGTCCAGGATTTACAAAGGTTCCTCTTCATAAGATAGATCCTCTTGGAGTTGTATTGGGTCAGGTTCAATCACATAAGAAGGGTCAGGGACGTATTTTCATAATTGTGACACATGAAACACATTGTGTACCCTTGGCGATTCCTGTGGCAGTTCTAAGTGATACGCCACCTCCCCAACAATCTGTAAAATCGGGTACAGTCTAATATACCTTGGGCTGAGCTTTCCTGCCATACCGAATCTCACGATTTCCTTGGTTGGGGAAAGCTGAAGGAATACCTGATCTCCAACCTGAATCACCCTTATCTTATCTGTGGTGGCTTGGATTAGTTCTCGCCCAATAGTCAGAGCCTCATCGATCTCTTGCCAAGAGAGCAGCGCTCTGCACCTTCTCCCATACTGTGCCTTATACAGGGCCATTCCGATACTCGCGTGGTGACTGTTGTTATAGGAGAACTCGATCAGTGCTAGTTGTTCGTCCCACACTTTCTTAAAGTCTAGGGCGCACGCCCTCAGCATATCTTCCGAGGTCTGAATAGTGCGTTCAGTTTGCCTATCCGTAGCTGGGTGGAATGCCGAGCTAAAGCGTAGCAACATCCCAAATGCTTCCTGTAGCTTCTGCTAAAAACCCAACTGGAACCTAGTACCTCTATCCAACACTATGGAACTAGGTACCCCGTGTAATCGCACTATCTCCTCAAGGAATGCTCGAGCCAAGTGATCCAGGGTCTAAGTATTTCTCATGGCTATGAAGTACACTATCTTTATGAGTCTATCCACAATAACCCAGATTGTGTTGTTCTTCGGCTGAGTCAATGGTACGCCTACCACGAAGTCCATGGACACCGAGTCCCATTTTCACTCAGGGACATCAAAGGGTTGTAAGAGTCTCACTGGTCGTTGGTCTTCAATTTTTACCTGCTGACAGGGTAAGCATCTCACCACATAATCGGCTACTTCCTATTTCATGTTACTCCACTAGAATGCTTGCTTTAGGTCCTTATACAACTTATTTCCCCCAGGGTGTACCGAGTGTGGGGTATTGTGGCCCTCGTCTAGGATTTTCTTCTTAAGTGCCTCTACGGCTGGAACACATACCCGGTTATGAAATCGTATGGTACCATCTTCATGGATTACGAACCCGGGTGCTTTTCCCACCAGTATTTCCTCCCTGATCCGCTCGAGTTGGGGGGTCCGTAACTTGGGCTACTCGAATCTCTTCTATGAGTGTCGGCTGCGCTTCCAAGGTGCTAAGCATAGACTTTTCTCTTGGGGTGGTCACGTTGAGTTCTAACTTCCAAAATTCCTCACACAACTCATTCGGAAGTGCTAGCAAACAGCTCAGTGCTGGGTACAGTTGGCGACTCAACGCATTTGCCACTATGTTAGCCTTTCCCGGATGATACTAGAAATGGACATCGTAGTCCTTCAGGAATTCTAACCACCTTGTCTGTCTTAGATTCAGATCCTTTTGTGAAAAGATGTATTTCAAACTCTGGTGATCGATGAAAACCTCACAACATACCCCGTACAGGTAGTGCCTCCAGATCTTAAGTGCAAATAGGATAGCTGGTAACTCCATGTCATGGGTCGGGTAGTTCTGCTCATGGGAATTCAATTGTCGTGAGGCATAAGCTATAATATGACCCTCTTGTATTAGTACACACCTCAACCTCCTCCTAGAGGCATCGCTATACACCACAAAATCCTTATCGGTGGTAGGGAAGGCCAATATCGGTGCACTCATTAGTCTCTTCTTAAGCTTCTGGAACACTTCCTTACATTGTTCCGTCCATTCAAACCTAGTGGCCTTCCTGGTTAAATTAGTGTGTGAGGTGGCAAAATTCAGTTTTGGACAAATCTGCGATAGTACCCCGGCAAACCCAAGAAACTCCTCACTTCCGTCAGCTTCTTAGGTTTGGGCTAGTCCGTCACAGCCTCTATCTTTTGGGCGTCCACGAACACTCCCTCATTGGGTACTACGTGTCCCAAAAATGCCACCTTACTCAACCAAAACTCACACTTTGAAAATTTGGCGTATAACTCCTTTCTCCGTAATACTTTCAGGACTGTCCTTAGGTGTGGGTATGCTACTATGGGTCTTCGAGTAAATTAGGATATCATCTATGAATACTACCACAAATTAATCCAAGTAGGGTTTAAAAACCCTGTTCATGAGATCCATGAATGCTGCTGGGGCATTAGTGAGGCCAAAGGGCATCACCACAAACTCGTAATGTCCGTACCGGGTGCGGAAGACAGTCTTGGGTATATTTTCATCCTTGATTTGGAGTTGGTGGTACCCTGATTGAAGGTCTATTTTAGAAAAAGTCCCTGTGCCTCTTAACTGGTCGAAGAGGTCATCTATCCTGGGCAGTGGGTAACAGTTCTTGATCGTTATTTAGTTTAGCTCTTGATAATCTATATACAACCTTAGGGTTCCATCCTTCTTCTTTATAAACAACACCGTGGCTTCCCGTGGAGATGTACTGGGCCGAATATACCCATTCTCTAATAGTTCATCTAGCTGTATCTTTAATTCCTTAAGTTCTATCGATGCCATATGGTAAGGTGCCTTAGAGATAGGTATGGCTCCCGGGTTCAGGTCGATGTAAAACTCCACTTCTCTAAGGGGTCGCATTCCGGGAATCTCCCTAGGAAATACATCTGGAAACTCCCTCACTACTGGAATGCCCTCAAGGGAGGGTTCAGCATCCCTAGTTTTCACTACAATTCACAAGAATCCTTCGCATCCTTGCGGGCTTTCATCACAGAAATTAGTTTCACTCCTGCTCTAGGTCCCGTGCTGTTATGCACCACTTTCTCCCCATTGGGCCCCTTTAGGGTGATTTTTCGTCTTGAACAGCTATTTGAGCTTGATATTTGGCTAATCGATCCATCGCAAAAATGACCCTAAAGTCTGTTAATTCAAACCTATATAAGTCTGCTAAGAACTCATTCTCATACATCCTAATAGGGCAATTCTCGTATAGTTCTACACACATCACAACCTTCCCATTAGGGAGAATCATAAACAACAATGAAGATTTACATGTGGGAACTAGTTCTAACGTCTCCACCAGTTTGAGAGAAATAAAGGATTTCGTGGCACCCAAATCAAACAAAACATCTACGGCCTGAGTTACGATGGAGAAAGTACTCGTCACTACATTTAGAGCATCCTTAGCTTCCTCATTCCACATCACATATATCCTGCCCCCATTGTTCCGGGGCGGTTGGTTGGGCGGTCGGGCCTAAATTTTTAAGGTGCCTGGTTCTGCTGGTTGGGGTTAGCCGCCTGTCCACCCCTATTCTAATATAGTTATGGGGGTTGTTGTCCTTATCCTTGTCCCTGGCCTTGTCTTTGTGCTTGACTGGTAGGTGGTGCAGGGTGCGGGTAGTCCCAAACTTAGTGTTGAGGCTTCCGCAGAGAAAGCACCTCTTTACTAAGCGACATTCTCTAGCATAGTCCCCCAACTATCTGCCGACGTTGCAGGTTACCTTAGGCCATGCATTAGGGTGCTGGCCTCCACGAGCATTATTGTTCAAGTACTAATTCCTAAATGATCTGCGGCACTGCTCCTGCCATTGAAAGTTTCCTCGGTTATCCCCCTTCCTCTTAAGTCCACACAACTCGTTGAAAAAGTTACTCTGCTCCTTCATGGCCCTTTCCACATTGACCGCAGTATCATATAGGTCAATGTAGGAGGTGTACTATCGTACCGACATTCGCTCCTTAATGGTGGTGTTGAGCCCAGCCTCGAATCAATTCATCTTCAGCCTCTCGTCAGCTACGAAAGCTAGGGCAAATCACGAGAGCTCCATAAATTTCATGGCATACTTAAGTACGCTCATGCTTCCTTGCTACAGTTGCATGAATTCACCCTCCTTGACCTTCTAGAGGGAGATGGGGTAGAAAAAATCCTTAATCATCTCCTTGAACTTGCTCCAACAGAACCCAGGCTCTTATTGTCTTTCTCACGCTGTGGCCCACTATAAATCGGCCTTGTCCTTCAAGTAAAAACACAATGAAACCTACTTTCCACTCCTCAGAGCATTGGAGTGCATTGAACAGTTTCTGCATGCCCCTAATCCAGTCCTCAAAAGTCTTGGGGTCGGGGATGCCATCATAGATGGGTGGGGTGGTGGCTC